>JARYHS010009691.1:0-39031 GCA_031002005.1 Vandiemenella viatica | reverse complement strand
CTGCTCTGTCCTGATAAAGTAAAATAATATTATGTTTTGTCTTATACTAGTTCTTCAAATCAAGTAAAAATTAAAATATATTACACGAAAAGAAACAATATTTGACTAAAAAAACGTAACCAAGATCGTTCAAATTTTATTTAACAGCCTCTTAATAAAATCTGCGATGATAAAAAGAATGATAAGTTTAAGTATGATTTAGTAAAACTGAAAATGTATCTAAGCGAAATTTTGGTGACTTTTATAAGCTCTTAACAAAGAATATTATATTTAAACTATTGTCGGATGTGCCAGTGGTGGCTGTTACGTTGCGACATATTTCAGCCATTGCCAACTACTTAAATTGTATTAAAAACTTTTATACTATTCTTATTAAATTTCAGATTCGTTTAATTACAGTCTCAAAAGGAGTGAGTAAAATTTGGATTTCTGTAGATTAATTTAAACAATGTCTCATTGTTTCACTCGACGCGCGGCAATGTCTGGTTTCATAGAATGTTTGCAGATAGCGGAAATTTGTCATTCCACCAGCGAGTTTAAAACAGTGGGTATATGATATTTGCCTTCGTCAAATAGAGAGAGTAAGTTCTCTGTATACACAAGTCCACGATGTTAATGAATAAATGCAAATTCGGTGTGACAAGTTTCTCATTTATGAAGAAATCTGTGTTTCAAGGGCCTTAGTTTAATAGACATCATAAACCAGTAAACTTTAGCAACCGCAAAGCCAACAGGCGGGCGAAAATAACCACGGTCATGGACGAGAATTATTAATATCCCTCCAGTGTTTGGTCTGTGCGAGTTGCGCCACATATCAACTCGTGGCTCGATTGATTAGAGCTCGTAATTAATGAGTTACACATCACCGCTCCTCGCTGCATTATATGCTGCAAAGAAGTGCTAGGCTTCAAAATTAAAATCGCCAGCATCGTCGCTCAATTTATCAGTTGCGCTTCATCAATATTGATATTAGCGTCAATGTTCGTATAAAAATTAGCTGGGATGATAATAATCAAGGTATGTTTGTTGTGTATTTTTAGCCACAAGTTTGGCTGTATTTTTTATTTTTTCATCCTCAACTGTTATGTTGGTGAACACGTTTTTCTTGGAAAATTTTGAAACTGTTGTGGTTTTCTTGTGCCTTTATCAGTGTTTTAAGTGTATTTACATGTTTATTGTTTTTGTGTCGATGGCTGTGTATGTTCAATGTAAGTTGTAGTATGTGTCGTGAATAAAAGAAAGATGGGAAAAGGTACTGGATGAAACAAACTTCTGTCTATTCAGGCCTACTCTTCCGAATAGGGACCGCCTGACCCTTATTTTCCCATTTGACGGATGAATCATCATCAACAGCACCTCACTCCATATACACTACGGAGACTCTGCACACTAAATTAATTGATAAACTATATCATCAAACAGATATTTCGGAATGCTACATCGCACTTATTGCCAGCTACCTAAAAAATAGAAAATTCTTCGTACAAGTTGAAGGCCAAAAATCTGCAACTCACACAATTACTGCTGGAATTCCGCAAGGCTCGGTAATTGCGCCTACTCTTTTCAAAATCTACATTAACGACATACCCTTACCTTCTCACGTACTTATAGCTCAATTCGGTGACGATACGGTCATCTACTCGACCGGAGGAAACCACACACGTAATATCCAAAACGCTCAAAAAGGCTTGGAAGCTTTTAATAAATGGTGCAGAGTAAATAAAGTCAAACTCAACTCTACGAAATGTTCTGCAATGTATTTCTCAAGGAAAAGACCAGTACTCCAAAAACAGCTAGAAACAATTGGCCACAAGCTTCCATGGGTGACAGAGACTCGATATCTGGGGATAATACTTGACAACAAACTTCTCTTTCGTCAACATGTGCTAGACCGGAGAAAAAAAGGGCTAGCAGTGACGATGAACCTTGCACCGATCCTGAGGAGCAACAACCTAAATTTATCAACCAAGAACCGCATTTAAAAATCAGTCATTGTTCCTCTCATCTTATATGGTTGCCAAGCCTGGGGAACGACCAGCCACTCCAACAGAATGCATATTCAGAGACTGCAGAATTAGACTCTCCGAATGATCACACGGGCAAGTTACTTCACTCCAACAGCGCTCCTCCATGACGTCACAAATATTCCAAATATCCATACACAAATCTTCCAATCAACCGAAAAATTCTTCAACAGAGTAGAGGAAGCCCGCCACGAAGTTCCAAGACTAGAGTCTATAGGCACGGTTGTACCTATGACCTGGCACAAATACAAGGTGCCATTAAGTATTATTATGAACCCTGTGGATTCCTGAGTAAGTGTAGTGAGAATGAGAAATATATATGAAAATATAAAAGAATACAAGAAGGGGTTCCTATTAAGGTCCTAACGACCATAGCCTGGTTATCCCCTAAAGTGAAACACCAATGAATCCAAAACCATCAAACTGAACAAACAGATTAATCTACAAAGAGTAGCGGGACTGTTCACTAAAAACGTTGAGGTAGCGAAAAAAAAAAAGAAAAAAAAAGGAGACTCTGGCAGACTGAAGAAATTTATCTTCTGTCCATTCACTCATGACGCTTGAAGATACCGATAGGTTCGCAGCGTGTAACAACCTTCACTCTCGACGTTCACGAACGCACTGCGAGCGCCGTTTTAATTCGCAGCAAAAACCGACAATCGTCGGCTCGCTGCGAATGCAACGCGTTCCGCTCGCGAGCCACGTACACACTATGGTTCACGGTAACAGTAAAGTATTACAGGTACAGAATGTGGACTTGTTTCTTATCGGCTCGCTGCGAATGCAACACGTTCCGCTCGCGGCAGGTTTGCGAGCCTGGTACACACTATCGTATTTGGTAACAGTAACGTGCAACGGTTACAGTTACAGCTCGCTAGTGAGTACGCGGCTTAACATTAGGACCGGATACTCGACCGAGTCTTATCAGCATTGTTATGCTTGGGAGCCTGAACCGGTGCTTCAAAGACATGGGAGGCATCTGTCAGCATACAAGTGGTTACGCAAGGCGTTACCCCTAATCTAGCATCTCATTGACATCGTCAGTAGCCAATTGGAACACTTGCTCATACTAAAATCGTAACTAGCTTGCGAAGGCACTAGCTCGCTAGTCGCGTCTACACCTCCGGCTCGAAACATCACTTTACTAAGATAAACTGCTGCTAGCTACTTATTCCATGCTGAGCTTATCTAATATTTCATGATTGCATTAAATCAGGAACTATCTCATGTCACTCCATCCTCCAAGTTATTTAGACATTGGTTCCATACCAAGCCTATTATTGTTATTACGCAACCATATCGTAACTAGTACCAACCATGCCGTCATAAATATATTCCATTCGGCGTGTTTACGAAATAACATCTTTATATGAAGTGTTTGTACCAGTATTCGTTCCTTCACGAGTTATTAAATAGCCAATCATTTTATATGCCGTGTGTTTCCTTTCAAACAACCTGATCACTAAAGTAAATAAAAGATAAATCTAGATAAATTATGCTAAATGTCTATTCAGATGTTTTCCAAAAGAACAACAGAAGAGAGTATAGATATTTCCAGTGCTTGTTTACTAACTGGCAGTACCAATTAATTATTTAGCCTAATTTCTCGACACTACATCGCATGTAGTTAATCGTGTTGATAACTGGCAGTGGTCGAGACGGATCAAAAAGGTCGTCTGTCGCAGTTAAAAGTCTCCGCTCCGCTAAGGGAGCGTGCACAAACTACGTGGCTCGGTCCAGAGGGGGGAGGGGTTGGCTGGAAGGCTACTCTGGGCTACGTGGGGGGAGGGGAGATTCCGAGCCAGGCCACGTAGCTTTCCTTTCATAACATTTTTCACAGTTAAAATGAGGAATAGAACACACAACAGCATGTGTATATTTATTTCCCTCAGTTAATTGTCTCTGTATGTAATTTACAATAGTCTGACAAGAGAAAGCAGTACACAATGTCTTCTGGAATCAAAAGGGAAAAAAACTACGTGTTACGTGGGGGGAGGGGAGGGGGTAGAGGCAAAAGCCACGTAGGGCTACGTGGGGGGGGGGGGGGGTTCACAGGAGTCCAAAATGGAGCTACGTGGTTTATGCCCGCTCCCTAACTCGCGGCAAGTCTATTTTTGTTTCAGTTTGGAGAATAACATCCAGTTGCATCCCATTATACGCTTAGAATAAAACAGGAGATGTTTTCCATACCGCACATTTTTACTGGCTAAGCTTTACTGCTAGGGCGGACCAGTTTCTATTTTACTGAATTTCCTTTGCTGGACCAATCCGCGTATCGTATCTGTGAAAACATTGGGAGCACCAGTTATCCGCGTCGACAGCTCAACAATCGATGTTCGGCGTGTTGGCGGGGACCCACCTTGATGACTCGCCGCATTCACCCGAAATAACTGAACAGCATGAAATAATGTTTTTAATCCCCCCTTCACCCCGGACGACACACGTAATTTGCATTTGAGTTAATTAAATGCAGCTGATTTGAATGCAATTTTCATAATTAAATACCGTATTTGCATTAACCCGCTTACATTTTTTTTTTTATTTTTTACCAACGCAGTTTCAAGCTGTCTCTATTGTTGGTTAAATGGAAACGATATCGGAGATTTACAAAACTGGATTGTAAATATGTAGTTTTAATGCTAGCCGCTTTGAAATCGCCATTTGTAAAAAGAGGACGCTAACGCCGGTATCACAATAAATTGGTGTGCGTACAGCGGGTAGTTCATTCCAGATACTGGGAAAAATTACTTCAGTATCGCCTTACATTTAAACGTATTTTAACCGACATTTAATGGTTTTGATATAAATGCTTTTCGTGAACGTCTTTGGCAATGGATTTTACTTCACTTTCTTCAGTCTCACCTTTAAAGTTAGTCGTTTAGGAGGTCGTCGTCCTAGACATTTCCTCCCTCAAGGATTTCTTGATTCGACATCACTTAACTATCTGTTGGTCGCCTTGTTCGCATGCCATTTATTCTTCTTATAGCTCCGTTAGTACTAATGGCCTCTTGTGTATGTCAGCAGTTGTTTCATATTGCCCGAAACGTCTGCACAGTGGATTGGCAGAACGATGTGCATCATTGAAGTATGTAAGTGCCTGTTGCTGGATTCTTTCACAGCGCATCATGGATTCCGTCATTGGGGAAATGGTTTGACATTAGTTAGGTAAGGTGTGTTTTTCTTAAATTTGGACTCCACCCCTGCCCCTTGCGTGATTTGGTGAGAACTGGTGTGACCTCCCACCCCCTAACGGGAAATTGACCTCTTAATTTAAAAAACTTTTTTTTTTTTTTTTTTTTTTTTTTTTTATCTACTGCTCTTTGAAGGGATGCAATCTGAAATAAAAAAAAAAAAAAATTGATTTTTGTTGGCTCCTCCGCTTAAATGAGATATGTTGAGATTTTGCTGGACCTCACCCCCCCCCCCTCCCTCCTCGCCTATTTTGAGCTCACGTAATTAATTGGTGACCCAAAGTGTAATTACTATTTCAGTCCTGCAGCACCTGGAAACCATATGGCAATGTACCCCCCTCGGGGAAAGCATACTCAGTTACCAGCCTTATCAAGGTGCAGTAAATTAGAACTCCTAAATGTGGTGCCAGTGAGCTTTCCCGTTTAAGTACCGTATCGGGTAAAGAGCGTGGAGCCGAGTACTTACCCGCTGCCTGATTTCCTCGATACGAGCTCAGCTCGCCAAGTCAGCTTACTGTCGAGTGACGTACCGAGGTAACGAGCCGATGTCGTTCACCTTACAGCGGAAGCCGATTTGCAGGACCATAAATGCTGCGCCGTCCATACTGTGGCTAGAAGAAAGAGTCCCTCAGTATCTTGTTTTCAGGAGGGAAATCAGTCAAGCAGAGTCGAGGTAAGGGTTGGGCGATCAGCTTGACTTTGATGAGAAAAAAAGGGACTTCTTGTATGGTGGTCACCGTGACGGCAACTATGGCGACAGTCGGCTTCTTGTTAGGGGCTCATCGAGACGTAGTCACCGAAGCTAGACGTTGTGGTGTTATATGTGATCAAAACAATTAGAGTGGCTCACGAGCTACTCATAAGGAATATCTGCCCTTTATTCACAGGACGCAACGTTGACCACAGGAACATGGAGTTGGCTTGTCGCCTGGAAGGTCTGTCGGACAACAAAACCTAGGGTTCCTGGGGGAGATTATCCGGGAAACACATAGGCTGCTAAGCCTGTGAATATCCGGGGAATTTTGAATGAAAGGAAAGATAAACAGAGACAAGTTATAGCCACTACCCGACGATACGTGTTTTGCTAAGGTTTTGAAAGACAGTGACGTATGCTGGGAATATGGAGGGGAACAGCAGCAGCGAATGAGACGCGTGTAGTCGCTTCTAAGTAATTACTATTAATATAACTGCGATGGAGCACACGCTCCGGTGGCAAATCCCTGTCATCTAATTTCACATTTTTTATTTTTATAATTATATTATATAATTTGAGTGTTAAATCCCTCCCCCATCTAGTTTTTATATTTAAAAATTTTAATTTTAAATTCCTTCAGTGTTTTTGGTTACTTATTCATCAATTTATTCGGTGATTTGTTCAAATCACTGACACCCTTAACCATAAAAGAAAATTTTCCCATTCCCTTATGAATGAAATCGTGTGCCAGTTTGTGGTCATGGTCATCTTTCTCCTGCCATGCAGTATTCCTAATCCTTAGACCAATATCCCTCCAAGCTTCATCATCAACATACGCCTTGTACATTCCCAGCACTCCCTTCACCCTCCTCTTGTCCTCCAATGACTCCCAGTCCAGGTCCTTTGTCATATCATATACTGACTGGATCCTGCAATAATTTCCACAAACAAATCTAGCTGCTGTTCTTTGCACGCGCTCCAACTCCTGTATTTGATACCCAAAATGTGGGTCCCAAACTAGACCACTAAAATCAACCAATGCTCTGACCAAACTTTTGTAACCCAATTCCCTATTATCTGATACATCTTCTCACCACCATCTCCAGCAAGTGCAGGATACACATACGGCGGAAG
This sequence comes from Vandiemenella viatica, assembly GCA_031002005.1. NCBI lineage: Eukaryota > Metazoa > Arthropoda > Insecta > Orthoptera > Morabidae > Vandiemenella > Vandiemenella viatica. Next base: position 31,988 of record JARYHS010009691.1, on the reverse strand, counting down.
CAGTTTGACGCCTGCAATTCGCCTGTTGCAGACAACATTGCTGCTGATCCGATCTGTCATTGTGACATCCCACTGCCGACCTTCGCCAATCTATGAACACTGTGCCACAACAGTTTTTCACCAGGACACTTTTCCATACGCCCAGCAATGACCTCCACTGAGCTAGACCGTAATGAATTGCTAAGATGTTTTGCTGTAAATAATGAGCAATACCAGTCACTTATGTCATTTGGTCATATGAACAAAGTTCATTTAATTTTATTTGTTGAAATAAATAAAAATATGTGATTATTGTAGGCCATCTCTTCCACAGTTGTTTGTTAAATTAATAATTATTCTTTAATAATTACGCCAGTACAACTGTTTTTGATAATATTTATTTGACGGACGCGTTTCGCCTCTCGTCGAGGCATCATAAGCGTACAACGTTTTCTGTAATTGTGATTTTTACATAATGGTTTTATTTTTACATATAACGAAATTTTTCTTATATATAAGAAGCGTAAAGATGACTTATGTTTTTACATATCCGTTTTTAAATTAGCAAGCAGAACGTCTTGTTTACATAGATGTAATGAGGTAGATTCATATTATCACATACATTTTTATTTTAAGGTGTGGTTGTAGGTCGCCTGTGCCCTCAACCAGCATGTTGTTTACACTATTGTGCATATTTACATATTTTGTACAAAATTGGTCTTTTATGAAAACACTTTGAAGCACAGTTTTTTCCAACGACACTGTCAAACTTTAGTTTTGTGTGTGCGCTGTTGTTGTTCAGCTGTTTTCCGGCGGTGCTCTGTCGGACAGAGTTTTTTTAAATTAATTTTCAAGTAAATAATATTTAATATTTGTCGCAAATGATTGTGATAAATAGTTTATTGGATAATTAGTGTTTATCAGCGATTCTGATTAATAATTTCAGTTAACATCGGGCAATTTGAATATACAATTCCAATTTCAAATTAATAATAAAATAAAATAAATGTTACCTTAGGTAAAACAGAAGTGGTTACATGAATTTGGTTGATTAGTTTTTGATACCGAGATTGCAGTGTATATTTATTTCTTGGTAATTCTCTAATGACGTAGCAATTTTTCGGACTAGTTTCTTGCCGTAAATATCTTGATGAATTGGTGCTCCAGAAGAGCAACGAATTGAAGCTTCTTGGAAGCGGAGCAGAAGCAAAGAGAATAAAAAGCTTATAGCAACAGGAAATGAGTTGCCATCTTTGTAGGGTATGGAATTGGATACCAAGAAAAATACATGAAATAGTGGTGTCAGAAAAACGATCTAAAGGAACAACCACGCATAAATTTTTAAAAAGCCAACAGGATGATGGCGACAAAAGAGAGGACCAAGTAACTGCAAAGAGTTGTTGATAAGAGAGACGGAATAAATAGACATTTGTTAAAATAAACCGAGGCAGAAGTGAGAAATTGTTTATTATTATAAATAAATATTTAGGAATAGAATAAGTTGATAGTGATTCTTCTATAGTAAACTGACATTCTTGTATTAATTTACTACCTCTCTACCTGTTAAAGATATGTCCATTCATATTTTATGTTTCTTAATACGTTGGCGACACGTTTTCTTCAATTTCACTGCGTATTGTAAATTATGATTATTACAGTAGGAGTTTCCTAAAAAACAAATCGCTATAGCGAAAAAGGGTAATTTGTTAGGAGGAATTACGGAACTTTTTGTCAATGCTGAACATCAATTGGATGCGCTGATTGAAGAGTAGTCGTTTAGTAAAGTTTCGTGAGATTTAAATCAACTCTAATAGCATCGTCATTTAATAGAGCTGCTTCATGAAGATAGGGAATAGGCTTTCCCATGAAATGTTTGTTTCACTGTTCTCATTCAAATTAAAAGTAACAGTTTCGAGATATTCTGCTAATCTTACAAAGTTCTCTCTCTGTAAATTCGGTACAGGTAATGTTATTCATAGCAGATTGTTGGAAATATTTTCAATATTCCTTTCTACTACAAGAAAATAAATGAACACACAGTATCAGTTGTTGTGTTACAAGCCAGAAAATGAGGGCAGGGATAACATCCAATGTAATTTTAACGTTGAGTGATAGTGTCTCAGGAAATATTTTCAACGTATTATATACACTCGTTCAGTAGTTCAGCACTTATTTCAACATTATTTTTAATCAGTTGTTGAATTGACAGCAAAAGCCTTAATGTGTTTTGAAGGTGTTTGACAGTCTTTCGAGTAGAACTTGTTCAAACTGCAGTCACAGACTGTTTGTTGTAAACTAATTTTATGAGATTTCTATTAACGTTTATAATTACTGGAATGTGTTTATGTCTTCCGACACGGGCCGTTGTTGTGAACGCGTCTTGCGTATTCATACTTCCTCGTTGGGTTGGTTCAATGAAATGTTGGAATATGATTCATTAGCGCAAACGTCTCCTTCCGACAGTGTTCAGTTTTGAACAACTTCACTCGTTCCTTGGCATACAGCATAAATTTAACAAAGTTTAGCAAACTTTTTGTAACTTTTCTTATGTCGGGATTAATGTCTGATTGGTATGTAATTAGAAGAAGGTTCGTTAAATAAAATTGCAAAATATAACACATAGTTTAATTTGCAACTATTAATTTCACATTTCAGCAAGGTAAATTTACGCAAGGAAAAACTTTCCAAACTAAGAGCTCACATGATTTGAACTGATAGTCTATATAATTTAGCTAAACAAGAGAGCGGTCTGGTGTCTCAGTGGTTCAGGAGTCTAACTGGAGATGGAAAGGTCCCAGGTTTGAATGCCGGTTTCAGCTAGGATTTTCGAATGCCTTTAAACCCACCATCTACTGCATCACAGCTTGCTGTGTAATGTGAAGTACGCCGAAAGTCTTCCGTGGTTCGGATTCCACGTTAAGCTGTTGGTCCCCTATACCCGGTAGGAATACCGGGACAGTTAAGGCGGCTGCGATAGGGAAGAATTACGTAGTTGGTTAGAAACTCTGTCACCAGGTCATTATTAACATAAGACATTATATTATAGTTAGACAGGCAGTTAAAGTTTAGGTTTCCCTAATTTACTTTTGTACTCCAAAACAGAAGGAAAAAAAATCATCGAAAAACCAAAAAGCGAATAAGAACTTGTAACGTCTATTCTCTTTTTTAAATTATTAACTGATCACAGTTCGTGGTACAGTTAAGGAATGATTATCGTTTGCAGTATGTAGCTGCACTCATAGAGACTTAAGGCTATAGTTTCCCATGTGTGTGTGTGTGGGGGGGGAAGTTGATCTGTGATGTCATTGTTAGTTCTGAAAAGTAGGCATTTACCTTATTAACAATAAAATTGGAGGGGAGCTGAGGGAAATTTTCTTTTGACGTATGGGAACTCCTACTTTAGGCTATTAAAGGTTCCTGTAAATCTTCATAATAGTAGGATTGTTGTATTTAACACTGTGCTCTCTTTTCTCACAGGATCATCGACCGATATCTAAAAAATCTAATGAGATGATCCACCGCACTTGCTCTCCAAAACGACACAAAGATACAGCCACCATGAAAGTCGATATTCACTTCCAGTAAATACTTCGGTCCGAGGCTCCGAGCCTTCACAATACTTCTGGAGCTACCACACACGTTTTCTGACTGCTTGAATGGAAATACAAGCTGATGAGAATAAATAGATAATTATTACTGTAATTTAACTATAGGTATGTTTTTATAAATAAGTACCTGGGTGACCAATCTTCGCTCGGCATCTTTCGATTTCTGTTCAGTATCCAAGATTTCGAAAAAAATTTGACTAAAGTAAAAGGCTTCCTAGGTGATTTGAGGTGCACAGTTAACCAAAGAGAAGCTTAACTACATCAGTAGGCTTACTGGTACCTGAACCTTCTAAGTAATGAGGTTAATGCCGTTTTCGAGAAACCAAATAAAAAAGTTGCTTTTTTTTTTAAGTCGTGTTAAAAACTTGAAAAGCAAAACGTTATCTACATATGAAATTTCATCCAAATCGCTATATCCATTTGCGAGACCGTCTCATAAATTGCTTTCAAATAAAAATGCTATTATTATGTTAAATAGAAATCTTAATGCCAGTCAGGGATTAATTGAATGTGCGAGATTTGTGGTAATTTACTAAAATGAGACCATAGAATACATACGCAAATATATATATATGTATTTACGAATTACCCACTATTTTAAAGAAGCATCAACTTTGTTTCTATTTACAGACTAGCAGGTACCCATGACTTCGTTCGTGTTTGTAAAGAATTTGTATTGACAGCTACCGATATCTAACTACCATAGTGCACGATGGTAGACTCGATGCTATTACCACACACAAACGCCAGTCATCTGCGCTATGTAGATCAGGCAGCACACTCTCACAGTTAACGAAATTCGGCCAACGTTGTGATCGACGGGTAACTCTGTGCTACTAACACACAAACACCAGTGATCTGTGCTAGATAGTTTTGGCTGAAAAGTGATACACCATGACACATACGTTTTTGGCAGAAATATGAAAGTGTCACAGGTCGACCACTTTCAACCACCATATCTCCCACACCCACATAGCTACCGACATCTAACCACCATAGTACACGATAGGAGACACGAGACCACTACCACACACAAACACCATTGGTCTGTGCTATGTAGTTATGGCAGCAGAGTGACATATACAGAGACACATGTCTTTAGTCGAATACGAAAATGCCCTGCATCGACCACTTTTAACCATCATATCTCCCACATCCCCACATCTATCGACATTCGGCCAAAGTTTTGCACGACAGGGAACTCCATGCTACTTCCACACACCTGTGATCTGTGCTAGGTAGTGGGGGCTGGAAAGTGAAATATAGGAAAACACAGGTCCATTTTATATATATATATACAGTACAGCACAAGTTTCCATTTGTTTTGTTCGGGAATTCCACTAACAAAGAAATAGACACAATTAGTTTTTTTTTTTTTTTTTTTTTTTTTTTTTTTTTTTTTTTTGCTGTCAGTCAGTCTTTAGACTGGTTATGATGCAATCCTCCATCCCTTCCTATCCTGTGCTAACCTCTTCATTTCTACATACACCTTACAACCCACGTCCTCAATTATCTGCTTCATATATTCTAATCTCTGTCTACCTCTACAGTTCTTACCTTCGAACTGTTCCCTCCACTAACAAATTAACCAATCCAGCATGTCTCAAAATATGACCTACCAGCCTGTCTCTTCTTTCCTGTAAGCTTCTTCCATAAACTTCTTTTCTCACCCATCATTTCCAAAACTCGTTCATTTCTTACTTTGTCTGTCCACCTAATTTTCAGCATTCTTCTGTAGCACCACATTTCAAATGCTTCAAGTTTCTTTCTTTCCGGTATTCCTAAAGTCCATGTTTCGCTACCGTAAAGTGCTGTGCTCCACACATAGAGTTTTCAAGAAGTTCTTTCTAATTCCTAGATCAATATTTGAAACTAAAAGGTTTCTCTTTTTCATGAAGGCTCTTTTTGCTAGTGCTATTCTGCTTTTAACATCATTCCTGCTTCGGCCATCGGTTGTAATTTTGCTTCCCAAGTAACAGAACTCACTTCACTTCTCCTATTGCATCAGATCCTATTTTTATATTTAATCTGCTAGTATTGGTATCATTTCTGCTACATTTCATCAGCTTTTGTTTTACTTTGATTTATATTCAGTCCAAAGTCTTCCTTCAGTATTTTGTTCATGCCATTCAATAACTTCTCAATATCCTCAGCCCTCTCTGCTAATAAGACAATGTCGTCAGCAAATCGTAGCATACTGATTTTTTGTCCCTGAAAACTTATGCCACATGGAAATTTTTCTTTGACTTTCTTCATTGCTTCTTCTACATACAAGTTGAATATTAACTGGAGATAGACTACAACCTTGTCTCACACCCTTTTTAACTGATGCATGTCTCTCGTGATTCTCTACTTTTATTACAGCCACTTGATTCTTATATAGTTTATAGAGTATTCTTCTATCTCGATACTTTAGGACCTGACTTCTTTAAAATTTTGAACATCTTGTCCCACCTAACATTATCAAAAGCTTTTTCTAAATCAACAAATGCCATAAAAGTATCTTTGTTTTTCTTGATCCGCCCTTCAAGTATTAATCTTAAAGACTAGAATTGCTTCCCTTGTACCGCGATTTTTCCTAAACCCAAACTGATCTTCACCTACTATCTCTTCTACTACCCTTTCCATCCTTCTGTATATTATTCTAGTCAGTAATTTTGAAGCATGTGATGTTAGACTAATGGTGCGATAATTCTCACATTTGTCGGCTTGTGCTTTCTTTGGAAGTGTGAAGATGATATTTTTATTAAAATCAGTTGGAATTTCTCCAGTTTCATAACTTTTTGATATCAGCTTGAATAATCTTTCGATTCCTTCCTCTCCTAGAGATTTAAGAAGTTCTGCAGGGATCTCATCAATTCCAACTGCCTTATTTGCTTTCAAGTCATTCAGAGCTTTATTAAATTCTGTCCTCAAAACAGGATCTCCTAAGTCATCAATGTCGATATCGCCTTCCTTTTCCAATACACTATTGTTCAAGTAGTCCCTCATCATACAGTTTCTCAATGTATTCCTTCCATCGGTTAGCTCTATCTTCTGAGCTTAAAAGAGGTTTCCCATCGGCAGTTTTAATGTTCATACCTCTTTTCTTCATTTCTCCAAAATTCTGTTTGATCTTTCTATATGCAACATCTACTTTTCCTACGACCATTTCCTTTTCTACTTCTTCACACTTTTCTTGTAGCCATTTTTCTTTTGCTATTTTGCATTTCCTATTTATTTGATTTCTAAATTGCATGTACTGCTCTCTTCCTGCTTCATCCTGAGAATGTTTGTACCTTCTTCTCTGATCCATCAGCTGCAAAATTTCTTCTGTGATCCAAGGTTTTCGGGCAGCTTGTTCCCTAAAGCCTAAGGTTTCTTTGCCAGCTTTCATTATTTCGGTCTTTAATGCATTCCATTCATCCTCGGTTGAGCTCCTTTCACAGTTAATTCTTAGACCTAAGTCTACCATTTTGAAAATTTTTCTCTTGTGCTAGATTGTTTCAGTTTATTCACTTCTAAGTCTGTTCTGCTTATACTGCTTCCTTATTCGCTTGAATTTCAGCCTGCACTTCATTACTATCAAATTAGTGGTCCGAGTCTATGTCTGCTCCTGGGTACGCTTTACAGTCTAGAACTTGATTCCTGAATCTCTGTTTGACCATGATATAATCTAGCTGATATCTGCCTGTATCCCCAGGACGTTTCCAGGTGTATATTCTTCTTGCATGGTTCTTAAACAGTGTGTTCGCCACTACTAGCTTATATCTTTCACAAAATTCTAGCAACCTGCTTCCTCGCTCATTTCTTTCTCCTAGACCAAAACTTCCTACAGTATTCCCCTCCTTTCCTTCTCCCACTATTGCATTCCAATCACCCATGATTATTAGATTTTCCTCCCCTTTCACATATTGGATTAATTCTTCAATTTCAGCGTATATTTTTTCTATTTCTTCGTCATCTTCCTGTGACGTTGGCATATATACTTGTACTAATGTGGTTGGTACGGGCTTAGTTTCTAACCTCATCAAAATAATCCTGTCACTAAATTGTTCATAATAACTCACCCGTTTCCCTACTTTCTTGTTCATTACAAATCCTACACCAGTGACTCCATTGACAGCTTGTGTGCTAATTATCCTGTGTTCCCCAGACCAGAAATCCTGTGCGTCCTTCCATTTAATCTCACTAATCCCAACAACATCTAACTTAAGTTGTTCCATCTCCCTTTTTAAGTTTTCTAACCTACCTGCCCTATTCAGACTTCTAACATTCGACGCTCCGACTCGTAGAATGTTTCTATCCATTCTGATGACTCCTCCCTGAGCAGTCCCCACCCGGAGATCCGATTGGGGGACTATTTTACCTCCGGAATATTTTACCCAGGAAGAAGCCATCATGATATATGTAATTTGAGAGGATTACATGTCCTCGGGATACCCTTTGGGTGTTTAATGCAGTGGTTTCCCGTTGCCTTCTGCATCCCCATGCCGTTGATCATTTCTGATTCATCCGCCTTTAGGGGCCGTTTCCAACCCCAAGGGCAAGAGGGTGCCCTGAACCGCTCCCCGCTCTTCCGCCCTCCTTTCGGAGGCCGTTGGCAAGCAGTGGGTGACTCCTTATACCCGGAATCTTTCAGTCGCCAGAGCCTCGTCCGTGCAAACAGGGTGCACCACGTGAAGGAGAGGTTGACATTTGGTTGGAAAAGACTAGTATAGTCTCTCCCAAACCCTTACACCCCTGTTTTAGCACTAACTGATATAAACTATCCTACGCGAATGCTGACTGATAGTGAGTACGTTTAATGGCCACTGAAACTATGAATGTACAGTCGATAACGTGTCCTGCAAGGACTTCTCCGAATGCTAGCGCCTTGAAGCTTAATTACTGCTTCCAATACCGATTGATGGATTGAATGGCTATGACGCGAGACATGGCAGGTTGGTTGCAAGCCATTAGCGCAAAGATAGGCTACAAGAGTTGATACGATCTGTTAGCTAACCCATTTGACTGCTTCAAGTCTACTCGAAGAATTAGAATTCCACTTATGTTCCGAAGTTAACGTGTATTTGCGTCATATCTGACCGGAACAAACCAGCCGAAGGCAACATTGTCGCAAACATTTCTATCGAACAACAAGCTATGCTGATTTGCGTCTGTATTCATTGACCAGACCCGTTGTGAGTTAGCTTCACAGTCTCCAAATTATATTATGAAACTTTTCTAGCCTAATAATGACCACCGAACGAGAATTAACAGAGTTTGAAGCTAAAACTAACCCGATACCTGCGGCTCAGCATTTCTGAAGTAGTTGTGAAGTTTAAGTTTCAACACTTCACAGTTTCCAGGACGTACGGAGAGTACATCACGGACGGTATTATCTGCCACACGGGAGACCACAGTGATCGAAACTTACAACCAATGATCAGAAGCGTCAGTGTGGATAGACAAATGACGCAACCTGAAGTGACAGCCACAGTCTGTGAAGTAAGCGCTAAAGAAGTGTCCATGAAGTCAATGTAAGTAAATTTAGCGTTGATGTGATCACTACAAGCAAACTACTCCTGTGTCTTTACTCACAGTGTAGCATAGGCGTCAAAGTGTTCGTTAAAATTTGCGTTGGTTTCTACAAGATTGGAGAAAATGTGTTTGATATGATAACTCTTGTTCCTAATTGGTGCGTGCCACTAGTTTTATTAATTTGTGGCCCAAATCTGATGCGGCTATTGGTTCAACTAATAAGTAAGGTATTCGGAAGACCGATGGAGTTCCGTAATGGTGTGGGGCGTGTTTACCAAACATGGATTGGTCTTTAATTATTTCGTGATCGTCTGTATACCTTTGTGGGTTTATCGTATGACGATAATGACGGAAAGTTCAAGCGTTTCAGGGCAGAGATTCTACGCGATTGTTCTGGAAAACCTATTTGTCAATTCCAGCAAATAATTGGGACAGCTGGATACTTATACACGAATTCCTCAGCAGCTTCCTTTAATGAGGTCCAATATCTAACACAGCGTCGGAGTTATGGGCGACTATCGAGATAGCAAGACTCCAGATAAAGGAGATCCTATACGTTACTGATGGGATATGCCGCTATCTGCATGTTAATGTATTTTTAAGATTCAGATGATAACATATAAATTTCTTATCATCAGCATGCTCACACATGGAAATTTAATTTTACGGCCACATGCTCTTGCTGACGTCAAGCGTTTTATACCTCGTCTGGAGACCAGACGCTACGAATTTGCTTCTTCCATCACCTACGCCGTAATGAAAACTACCTTCTCCACCGCAGATACCGTACAGCACTTCACATGGGACACTGAGTTGGGACCGTTTCCCAGATGTTACACACCGGGTGAGTGTGCTCTGAGACTCGCAGTGGCAGGCCGACCCCTAAAATTGGGAATAGGTGGTGGAGAAGAAGAAGACGATAAGATATAAATGTTTTGTGAAGTGAAAACTTCTATAGGCGCGCTACGCGATGATTGGACGGGGATAAATCTATGAGTTCGTGACGTCACGTCACCAAGATATCACCTGTTGTGCGTTTCACCATCACGCCACCTGTTGCGCGGGTGAAATGCGCATTGGACGCTTTTCGCAAAATGGTGATACAAACACACAGTTTTCATCCGATTTTGATGGAACTTTGCATACGTATACTTTAAAATAAATACACTGTTTAAGTTTGATTTATGGAAAACCTAAACCCTCTCTCCTTTCTCCTCTCACCTTAGTTTCTGTCAACGTTGTTTATCCGATTTTGATAGTAGTTGGCACACGTATACTTCAAGACAAAGCGGTCTGGTAGCTCAGGTGTTAGGTTCTTACTTCCCAAAGCAGTTCAAATCCCGTGGTGAGTAGGAATTTTTAGATGTTGTATTCCATTATATGAGTTACGCCGGGCCATTCCGTGCTTCTTAATCCACGTTAGACTGCAGGTCCCTGAAGAAAGGAATTAGCCTTCTTGCCACTGACACAATAGCTTGGTATATTCCTTCGAGAAGATTTCATCGGGTTGTTGACTAATTTAGATTTTTAGTTTTTGCAGTGAAAACTACTTTAGGAGCGTTGGGAAATTTTTGAATGGGAAAAATCTTATGAGTTTGCATTACCGACATGCTAATGTTAACAACATATCTGTTGCGGTCTGGTGGCTCTGTAGTTAAGGTGTCTGACTGGTGAACGAAAGGTTTCCAGTTCGAATCTCTGCCTTGTGTGGGATTTTTATAGATCATTAACCCGGGCTTCATCTCTCGCACAGCTTGCTGTGTAATATGAAGCATTCCAGAACGCTTCCGTGGTTCGGATTCCACGTTAAACTGTAGGTCCCTTATACCTGGTGACACTACCGGATTAGGTAAAGGCGGCTATGACAGGGGCGGAAAGCGCAGCCTGTAGAAACCCTGTCACCAGGTCATTACGTCCACTCCGAATTATTATTATTGTATCTGTAGCTATAAGTATGACTTGTTACGCGTATGATATATTAATAGTTTTAGGTTTTCACTTGTGTCGGTAATTTCCAATGACTGCCTTTTTTTTTTTACTTTTTGTGGTTGTGCTTCTGTTGTTGTTATAGTGTTGTGGTGTTTTTTGATTTTTTGTTATGTTGTGGTGGTTGTTGTGTTGTTGTCATTGCGTTGTGTTGTTGATCTTATGATGTGGTGGTTGTTATGTTGTGGTGGTTGTTGTGTTGTTTTTGTCTCGTTGTTTTTGTTTTTAACAGTTTAACGTCCCTTTTTAACAACGTGGTCTTTAGAGACGGGAAAGGATGGAGGCAAGGAATGGGAAGGAATTCGGCCATGGCCTTTTGAAGGAAGCATCCCGGCATTCACCTGGAGTGATTTGGGGAAACCATGGAAAACCCAAATCTGGATGCCCGGACGGGGATTCGAACCGCCGTCCTCCCGAATGCGAGGCCAGAACGCTATCCGTTACACCACCACGCTCGGTGTTGTTTTGTTGTTGTTGTGTTGTACTGTTAATGTGTAATTTTTGTTGCCATCTTTACGGTTCGTTGACGTCTAGGTCGTTGAATCTGGGATAGGAGGGGGGCAAGGAACTTGAAGGAATTCAGTCATTGCATTTTGTAGGAACCATTCCGACACTCAACTACACTGATTTCTGGAAACCACGGAAAAGCTAAAACTGGATGGCCGGGCATGGATTTGAACCCTTGTCCTGTCGAATGCCAGGTCGAAACGATACCGCTCATCCTCCAAGGTTGGTCATATAAAGAAATATATCTGTTTAATACAATGTAAGTATTTGCTTTATTAAACAAAATCTTGTACCGTGGATTTCTGAGCTTGTCTTAAGATACCACAGAATATTTAATTTTTGTATGATTTTCTAAATGTTTCTACCGCGTAATTCTTGTGCCGATGTATAGAGAGCATGTATATTTCGTTACTTTTCTGTATAGTCGACTCTCCATCCATCACTTGTTTGTCACCTTAAATCGAGGTCGAACATCTCTAAATAATTAACACCGATGTAATTAACGTCGACGACAAGATTTAATTGACTTAACTGAAAGGGTAGCAATAATAATAATTTTTAATTAAGTGGAGCGTCTTTCCGAGAGGAGATAAGCTCCCTTGCTCTCACTTCATCACCCTCGGTGTTGAGGGGTAATTACTTCGTCGAACAAAGCAGCCGGATTAAGAAAAACGGCTCGATGATGGGGTGCTGCTACGAGTTAATCTTGCTTCAGAGGGCTGGATCACGTGCAGTGAGGGTTGCTAGGCTCATGGGGAGTGACTTCAAACTGTTGCAATGTAGTATATTGCAGTCTGGGTGAGTTGAATGCAATGCTTCTGTTTCGTTCACATGATTATCTGTGTGCCATCCAGCGTAAAAATACTGGAGTCAACCTTATCTGAACTAAAACAGATCAGTTTCAAAAAAATATAGGAGCGGGAGAAGATTAAATGAATACTAACGAAAGGCTAAACTGATATCTGATAAATGAATGCTAACGGTAAATTCACCATACTCCTTTTTAGGCATTAAAATGATAAATTACAACAAGTTTACTCTGCTTTTCAGTTCTCTTGATGTCCATGAAGGGTTCCATCACGTAAAGCTGCTTATGTGAGTGATTTAGTACATTACAAATAACCAACTTACAGAATATGAAAGACTGCCATTACGGTATAAGACGGAAATCAACTAGTTAATGTAAAATTCCTCCGATAAGTGGAGATGGTTGGATAACGTGTAATACTGAAATCAGCCATTTCTAGAGAATGGATTTTTAATGCTTTACGCTTCGTCAATAATGGTGAGAGAGAATTTGATACAAGGATCAGGAAGGAATTTGATAATGGCATCTTGAAGGAACCATCCCGGCATTTGCTTGTAGTGCTTTCAGGAATCATGTAAAAGTGAAATTTGGCTGGTCAGACGGTGATCAAAGCAATTGTGTCCTCTCTGTGTTTACCATGTAGATGGAACTCTAAAAGTAATTATACTATACATCCTCTCTACATCCTCCATACACAAAGCGTTTTATAATTTAATTTAATTGCAATGGAGCACAGGCTCCGGTGGCAATTTCTCTACATCCCCCATCTCCCCCTATCCTGCACCCACCTACATTTGCCCTCTACAAACTTTATCTTTAAATTCTTTCAACGTTTTAGGTAAATTATTCATCATTTCTCTTGGTAACTCATTCCAATCCCTGACACCCTTACCTAAAGAAGAGAATCTTCCCACGCGCTTGTGCCTGAAATCGAGTGCCAGCTTGTGGTCATGATCATCTTTTCCCTTCCATGCACTACTTTTCACACCTATTGCAATATCTTTCAATGCCTCATCGCCAGTATATGCCCTGTACACTCCCGTGACCCTCCTCATCCTCCTCCTGTCCTGTAATGAATCCCATTCTAGCTCCTTTATCATATCCGTCACTGGTTGCATTCTGCGATAATTTCCAGAAACAAATCTAGCAGCCCTTTTTTGCACCCTCTCCAACTCCTGTATTTGATACGTAAAATGAGGGTCCCCATACCACACTACCATATTCGAGCAATGGTATCACCAAAGTTTTGTAACCCAATTCCTTTACTTCTCTCGTACATCCCTTCATCACTCTCTCCAACAAGTGCAGAATTTTGAAACCTCTTCCTACTACCTGTCCAATGTGTCCTGCCCAATTAAGCTTGTTATCAAAAGTAATGCCATGATATTTACATTTCAAGTCTTCAGCAAGTAATTCTTTCCCCACCTTATATTCATAATTAACCTTTTGTTTTTTATTTGTGTATCTAATAAGCTGACTCTTCTTTGCATTTATCTTCATCCCAAGTTTACCAACCCCCTGTCCAGATCATCTTGTAACTGTTTACAATCCTCTGACGTTTTGATTTTTTTATATAGCATTATGTCATCTGCAAACAATCTAATTTCAGATGGTATATAATCAACAAAATTATTCATTAGAATAATGAATAGCAATCGCCTCAATACGCTATTCTCCGGCACACTCATTTTATGTCGCAAATACAACTAATGAAACTTCTATACTAAAGGAATCATTAAAACCTTATCTGAAAATATTTCAATATCTGATGCCTAAGTATGAGTAATATAGTATGCTAAACGCAATAGCCTAGTATAGTACAGTGGGTGAAAATCTTTTTGTAAAAACAAAAAGTGAACATAAATTTCCTGTTTTAATACAAACAGAAAATTTTTAATTACAGAGGGGCAGTAAGATTAAGGGACGTGACAAACTCTTAAGTCAACTCTTTGACCGAAACGTACTGGCAAACCGCAATATAACATTATTGATCTCGTATTTATGATTACACCTCGGACAGGATTTCAATGTTTGCAGTACACATGGTGTGAAGAAAAGTAATACGCTCATATCAGCCTAATTACCTTTCTTTCGTTTACATCTTCTAACATGTACTCATTAACAGCACAGTAAAATTAAGTGAGGTTCGTTTTTGTTAGACCTTCCTCCATGTAGGTGACCATTGATGGAAGTTGCATTGTATGTAATATTGGGAATTGACGGATTCTGTGAAGATGCAGGGAAGGTGCCTCGTAGAGGTACAGTGGAAAATGACAGTCGTGGTCACAAATGACGCACGTACGCATAGCCACTCTCAGCTAGCAGCCCAGGTAAAGCGTCCGCTATATATACACAGGACCACGGATATAAATACGGCACTCTCAGTCGAGAGAAACACCTGCGGGGAGAAGACAATACCATTGTCTGTTGGCCTTGAACCATAGTTTAGAGGTCATTGTTCCCTTTACACAAACCTGATTAGAAGTTTTTCTAAATCCGCGGCAATAAGCCTCATTATTCATTTATTTGCTACCTGAACTATATTCTTTCATAATTATATAAATTCTTGTTTTGTTTGACAGAGGGACGAGGAATGATGTCACGGCTTTTTGTTAAGTTCCTTTGAGGTTAATTTGTACCTATTTACCATATACAATGATTCTTAACCTATCTTCTTTATTGAAACAGTAATGGATTATGTTCTGCCGTTAATTCCACAAATAAATATGGCTGCTGTCCTTTCCAACCCTTCAACTGTATTTGTACTTCTGTATTTGATGTCCGTAATTAATTTTTCTGAAGACTGGTAAAAACGAATAATTATACATATATTCAAAAAAGGGAGCAGGAAGGAGTTTAAAAACTACAGAGGTATTACACTGATGTGCCAAAGTGTATGAGAAGATCATTGAAAAAAGGATACGTGACAGGGTGGAAAAAGGGCTAAGGGAAGAGCAGTATGGCTACAGATCAGGGAGATCGACGGTAGATCAGATATTTGCTATGAGACAGCTGCAGGAAAAACATTATTAGTATGGAAAGGATCTACTGTTGGTATTTATCGATATTGAGAAAGCATGAGATTGTGTACATAGGAGTAAGGTATGGAAGGCCTTGGAGAAGAGAGGAGTTTCCAAAGAAACTATCAGGAGAGTGACGGAAATGTACCAAGGAAGTGTGAGCTATGTGAAAATAGGAGACGGAAGATCAGATTGGCTGGAACAAAGGAATGGACTAAAACAAGGAAGTGCCCTGTCACCACTACTCTTCATTTTAATCATGGATGGAATAATGCAGAAGGTAGCAGTGAGGATGGGAGAGGAAAACATGAAGGTGATGGCTTTTGCGGACGATCTGATGATCTGGAGAGGTGATGAAGAGGAAGTGCAGCGGCAGTTGGATGTATGGACAGACAGTGTGGAGGTGTATGGCCTGAAATTTAATGTAAAGAAATGTGAGTACATAGTAACAACCAGAAAGAAGAATAGGTTAACCCAGGGAATTGTGATGGCAGGGGAACAAGTAAAGAAGGTAAACAGGTTCAAGTACCTGGGGAGTGTATTAGAGGAATGTGGAGGAAATGATGGCGAGATAAGTGAAACAGGAAGACAAGCAGAGGCGTTTCTAAGGAGCATTAGAAGCCTGATATGGAATGAAGAGGTGCCACAGAGAAGCAAAAGAGTAATATATCATACATACTATGTGTCCATTTTGACTTATGCAGCTGAAACGTGGACAATGAAAAAGCGGGACATCAGCAGAATACAAGCAAGTGAAATGAAGTTTTTAAGAGGTAGAATGGGCGTTACTAAAATGGACAGAATAAGGAATGAAGTGATTAGACGCACCATAAAAGAGGAACCTCTACAGGAAAGGGTAGAGAGGACCAGACTGAGATGGTATGGACATGTAAAGAGAATGGAGGCTCAGAGAAACCCAAGAAAAATACATGAAATTAAGATGCATGGTAAACGACCCAGAGGAAGAACAAGAGATGGATGGCTGAAAGGAGTGGAGGAGGATGTACGGAAGAGAGGAGAGGACTAGAACAAAATGGTGACAGAGAGGTGGTGGGATGAAAGAAGCAAATGGAGAGGCTTGTGCATAAAGCAGACCCGGCCAGAGGCTGGAAACTGTTAAAGATGATGATGATGAATTAGAGTCTCATAAATTTTCACCATTTCCGAGCGAGGGACTGATCCAGGTTTTTTTAAACTCAGTTCCCCTTATCATACACTACAATAGTTGCAGTATTATAACATTTCGTTTTAATTTACGCTTTACGCCTTGTCGACGTCGAAGTGTTTAGAGCTACTAAAGGATAGAGGTCAAAGAACTAAAAGGAATTCAGCCATAGCCTTTTGAAGGTGCCACCCAGCATCCATCTGGGGTGATTACGGGAAACAATGGAAAACCGAAATCTGGACGGCTAGACGGGTTTTCAATCTGGGTCCTCCCGAATGCTCACTAACCACGCTCGATTTGCTAGATTTTGCTTCACCTCCTTAATATCTCACACCTAACTGAGTTTATTACCAAATTAAAAGCAAATTTATTCCATTCTTATTATCCTTATGGGAAAAATTCGATGTGTTTATCTCATACTTTTCGCACATATATATATTTTAATAAAGTACTGTACCTAGCGGTCTCTGCATAGCGAAACGTCTTTTGCACGTACTTGTTAGTTTAGCAATCTGCAGAAGCTTATGAAAAGTTTTCTGTTGCTAAATTTTCGTGATTAGAAAGAATATTTACCAAAAAGTAGTACGATTACTGAATATACTTCCAAGTGATAGAATACAGGATTGTTATACATGCTTGGAGTTTCTTAAAAAATGGTAATGGATTCTACAAAACCAGCTCCTGTTTCGCTATCCTGAGAATTACCACAGTTTCATAGGTCACTGGTCTGTAGAAAATATGCAGTGCAAAATTAATTATAGTACTAATATATGAAATAAAGAGGAAATGGAATGTGTTGTTACATATTTAAACTTTTCTTTTAGACATTGTTATTGTATGATCGTACATGAGCTAAAAAAGCGTGATTTGGTAATGTGAGGTGCTACTTGTCTATGGTTAAAGTAGTAATCGCTGATCATAAATTCTACCCCGCCATTGAATCTAATGACTGTGCGCACATTATTTACGTTTTGTTTTCTTGTGCGTGGAACAACAGCCGTGAGGAGTATCAAGTGTCCCATTTGTTTTGAGATGTAAAAACAGGCACACGTGCACTATCTGCTGTGTTGTTTTATATTTTCGTTGTATCACGTATACCAGAGGCAAAGAACTAAAGACAATTACTTCTCAAGATGGTGAAAGACATCCCGGGAATCTTTTTATGATATTCGTTTATGCAGCTGTTCTCTTAGCACAGTTGTTACTCTCTGTGGCCATTATTGGAGATACTCTATACTCAAATAAGGCAGCATAACCCACATAAGAACAAAAAAGCTCAGGACTATTACTCAGCGCGATGGATGAGTGGCAAAGCTCTGGCTTCGTAGTACGGGGGACGCAGGTTTGAATCCCTTTTCTGCCATCCAGATTTCGGTTTTCCATGCTTTCCCTAAATCACTACTGATAAACGCCGGGATGAATCATTCAAAATGCCGTAGCCAGATTCCATGTCGTTCATGACTATTCGTTATTCGAATCTTAAATTCACTTTGAAGAACGTCAGGACGTAAGTAATCTAGTTCCTCAGATGCTATCCAAACCAATCAAACCATTAATGGCACAAACTCGACACAGTGAAAAGTTTGAGACGGAATCATTTTACCAATCCAGATTTTGGTTTTCAATGAGGTCTTGATATAACACCTTTCTACTGTCAGGTTAGTTGCAACATGAAGGTCAAAGCAAATTTTAGGATTAGTTTAGCATAGAGATTGAAATGTTAATAGTATCAGGTAATTCGACTAATCTTTATAACTACACTATGTTGTCAATTTGGCGTGTACAATAAATTTTATGAATGTTTTATAGCATAGTAGAACATCTAAAACAGATCTATGTCAATGCAATAATTTTCGTGTAAATTATGAAGAGAAAGGCATATAAGGTTTTGTCAGAATCTCAGTGTTTTAAAACTTGGGAAAGTGTATAATCAACTGAAATAAATGAGAGAAATTCGCGTAAGTAAATGTAACATGGCTATTAGAAATTTCTCTAATCGTACCTTCCAAATATAAGAAACTAGTTAATTGTTTTCCAGCATGTCTGGTAGGTTGCGATTTCTTCAAGATTTTGTCTAGTTTCTTTAACTGAGTAAGGTTTGAAGTGACCTTTTTGATTTAGGTGTGGTTATTTTTTATAACTGTACTAAATAATCAGAGGTCTCCTGCAGCAAGAAGTGATTACATAGAAGCAAATTAATTAAGTTTTAAATCGTAAAAATAAATTCTAGGGGTCTTGGTATCCGTGAAATTGCCTAGCCTCAAGCTAATTAATTTTCTTGTGGTTTATGTTACATAGACGTCTTGAAGTTTTGAAGGTACGTCACTGAAAGGAACGCGTTGACAGTGATACATCGGCATGCTCTGTCATTTCACCGATGAGTTACCTTCACGCACAGTTGACAGGTGCGCCTGATGTCCTGCTGGGTATGCATAAGCACTACCACAGGAGAATTTATTAATACAAAACGACCTTGGTAAATTGTGCGGAAGTCATTGATGTTCATCTGTGACAAAAAATACAGTCGCGTTAGCAGTGAAACGTCCACGGCAAAAAACAATCTTATATAACAACTCTTCACAACTCAAAGGGGCCATCCATAAATTACATAACATGAATTACATGATCATTGGAGTCCCCCTCACCTACTTGTCATAGGTGGTCACATTTGTGTAGCCCCCCACCTCCCTCAACAAGTTTGTTAGGCTATACTAATTGTGAAGTGAACAACACTTAATGGTTCCTTGAGGTTTATTTCTATGTACACAAAACAACTGGTAACAATAACAAATGTGGTACAGTTAGCGGATGACCGCCGAGAAATTTAGCCTGGTCCTGATCCGGGGTAGAGAGAGACGGCTTCTACTTCTCGCGAACTTCCGGTGGTCTTCTGTAGTTGAAGCTGGTTCCGCGGTCAGGCCGGAACTGGCGGGGGAGCGGCCGGCTACGCTTATATAGGCGGGCTGGCGCAGGAATTCCGTTGTGTGGTAGTACGGCGACCTCTGTAAGAAATAGTCCCACTTAGCCTCTAGATGATTCTATTTGTTTTCCTGGTTTTGTTTTGATGCCTCTGCGCCTGTTTGGAGTCGTATATGTATCCCGGCGTGCAGGCGCGTTGTGTGTGAGGTCTGCCTGGCAGGGGCCTTTACTGGCAGACTGAACATACCTCCCTCCCGGGGGGGGGGGGAAGCGATGTCTGCGACGTCTGCGAGGTCGTCTGCCGCGGTGCCCTGGAGCAGACTATGAAGGCTACCTCCGGGGGAGTACGGAGCTGTTCCCCTGGCGATGCGTGCCGACCTGCGTCGTGGTGCAGGTTGTGGTGGAGGTGCTTGTGGAGCTAACGGCATCGGTTCGTCGGCGTCGATGGCCGGGGGCTGTACGGGGGGCGCTGAAGATGGTCCCCGCAGGTGGTCGAGAGGCTGCGGCTGAAGGATGTCGGAGCGACCGACAAGTTGTGGCGTCGGTGGTGGTGCTGTAACTGTCCCTGAGCAACGGTTAGACGGCAGGAGTGCTGGAGGTGGCAGGGAAGGAGAGGAAGAAGTGGATGGCCGTGGCGTGGTGGAAGAGGACGGTGCCGTGGGGTAGCGGAGACGTAGTTGGTTTCGATGGCGTCGCACTATCCGGCCATCCAGGCTGACGTCGAACAGTTGGCGGCCCCGGGGCCGCTGGATGACCCCCGGAAGCCAACCGGCCCGGGAGCCAAACCCGCTGGCCCAGACTAGGGAGCCCGGGGTGAAACGGAATGGGCCCGAAGGTACCTGTACTTTGGGCGGGGGTAAGAGGAGATGGAGGAGAGTGCGAGGTTGGCGGCCATGCAGCAATTCCGCCGGGCTTTTGGCCCCCACTGGAGTGGTTCGATAGGAACTGAGGAAGAGTGTCAATGCCTCTTCGAGTTTGTGACTTGTGGTGTATTTGGTCATTTGGGTTTTGAATGTTCTGACTAGCCGTTCCGCCTCCCCGTTAGATTGGGGGTGGAAGGGCGGGGTGAGGAGGTGTTGGATATTGTTGGCGGTACAGAAGGATAGGAATTCCCGACTTCGAAATTGCGGTCCGTTATCTGTGACGATGGCGTATGGTAATCCTTCGATGGAAAAGATCTTCGTGAGGGCTGAAATGGTGACCTCTGTGGTGATTGTGGAGCAACGGACGACATATGGGAAGTGGGAAAAGGCATCCGTCACTAGGAGCCACTGGTGGCCTACGAATGGGCCAGCGAAATCGAGGTGAATGCGTTCCTAGGGTCCGGACGGTGCCGGCCAGGAAAGGAACTTTTGAGGGGGGCGGGGCAGTTGTCGGGCACAGATGGTACAGCGCCGCACCATCTCCGTGACATCCGTGGTAAGGCCGATCCAGAATACATGACGTCTGGCAAGGGATTTGGTGCGGGCAATTCCCCAGTGTCCTTGGTGGAGAGTTTGGAGGATTGTCGGCTGTAGGGATCTCGGAACGACGACCCTCGGCGTGGAATTTGGTTCTGTGCGGAGAAGCACTCCCTCTACTACTGAGAGCTGGTGGCGGATGGAGTAGTAGAACTTGAGGTCTTGATGATGGAATGGAGGGGAACGTGTTTGCCACCCGTGATGGATGTGGTGTCGGATGACACGGAGGAGGGGGTCCTCCCCTGTGGCTGCCACGACTTTTGAGGCCGTGACTGGAAATGTCTTCAGTGCTTCTTGTATGTCATCGTCGATCTGGAACACCAGAAGTTCTGACTTGTCGAAGGCAAGGTCTGGTCCCTGCGGTAGTCTGGATAAGGCGTCTGCATTGGCATGCCTGGAGGTGGTACGGAAATGCATGGTATATCTGAACTGGGACAGGAATAGTGCCCAACGCTGGATGCGGTGGGATGTTTTGGTAGGCAGACGTGTGGACGGATCAAATAGTGATAGGAGTGGCTTGTGGTCGGTAATGAGATGAAAAGAAATCCCATATAAAAGGGAATAGAATTTGGAGCAGGCAAAAACAATAGCTAGCGCCTCTTTCTCGATTTGAGAATATTTAAGCTGAGCAGCCGATAGGGCTTTGGAGATGTAAGCTACGGGGCGTTCCGTGCCATCTGGTAATTTATGAGACAGAACTGCCCCCACACCGTAATCGGATGCATCTGTGGCAAGTATCAAGGGGAGGTTTGGAGTGTATGGCATGAGGCATGCTGCGGACTTGAGCTGCTGTTTAAGGGTGTGGAATGCGGTCTCGCAAGCTGGGGTCCAACGGAACGGGACATTCTTGCGACAGAGGTGGTACAGGGGTGCTGCCACTTGTGCTGCTGAGGGTATAAATTTTCTGTAGTATGAAATCTTGCCTAAAAAAGATTTCAACTGATGTAGATCCTGAGGCCGAGGTAAGTTGGAAATAGCGTCCACATAGGAAAATGCTGGGGAAATGCCTTCCTGAGCGATGATGTGACCCAGGTAGGAAATGGATTGTTGAAAAAATTGACACTTGGAAAGGTTGCATTTCAATCCTGCTGCACGGAGGCGGAGGAAGAGTAGGCGGAGGTTGGTCATGTGTTCGACAGCGGAGGGTCCCGTGACGACTATGTCGTCGAGATAGTTGATGCATCCCGGAATATCCTGGAGAAGTTGTTCGAGATACCGTTGAAAAATCGCTGGAGCACTGGCCAAGCCGAACATGAGCCGGTTGAGTTGGAAGAGGCCAGAGGGAGTGTTGATGACTGTGTATTGTCGGGACTGGATATCCAAAGGGATTTGAAGGTATGCTTCTGCCAGGTCAATTTTTGTAAAGTAGGTACCTCCTGCTAGTTTACGGAAGAGGTCGTCCGGTCTCGGAAGTGGATAGTCATCTACCAGCAGATGCGGGTTGACGGTGGTCTTAAAGTCACCACAGAGACGTAAGCGGCGTCCTGGCTTCTGAACTATGACCAACGGCGTGGCCCAGGGGCTGAACCGCACCGGCTGGAGGATCCCTTCGTCTTGGAGACGTTGAAGTTCTTCCTGAAGTGGTTGTTGAAGCGCTACGGGTACCTGGCGTGCCCGGAAGTATCGAGGCCGTACGTCCGGCCGGAGTTGGAGTGATGCTTCGAAGTCCTTTGCACAGCCGACGCCTGGTGAGAACAGGTCCTGAAACTCGGTGTAAAGGGCGTCCACTTCAGGAAAAGGAACATGCTGAGATACGAGGTGTATGTTATCCTCAATTGAAAATCCGAATAAGCGGAAAGCGTCCAGTCCAAATAAGTCTGCTGTGAGAGAACTGTTAACTACTAAAAAGGGGACTGAACGATGTACAGACTTATACATGACGTTAGCTGTGAATTGTCCCAGGAGTGCTATTTCCTGTTTGTTGTATGTCAGGAGGCGCTTGGGGGCCGGCGAGAGGGGGGGTGAGCCAATTTGCACATAAGTAGTATAATTAAGCAATGAGACTGCTGCTCCTGTGTCGACTTGTAGGCGCAGGGGCTTGCCATTGACCGTAACGTCAATAAAAAGTTTGGATGCTGTGGAAGTGTCTACCTGATTGATATCCATAGGTGCGCCGCTCAACCTGTCTTGGTAAGACCCTGGGCGGCGAGAGCCGGGATTGGCATTGGTGGTGTTGGTGCGGCAGACGGACGCCAGGTGTCCTTCCTTGCCGCAACGTGAGCATTCAGCCCAACGATCCGGACAATTTTCCCTCTCATGTGCTGAATAACAGGCGGGGCAGGAGGGTAGGCGGAGCGGGCTGCGGCGTCGGCGCTGCGGGATCCGCTGCTGCTGCCGAGACTTGGTGCCCCTGCCGGAACGGGCCGGTTCGATGTCCTTCTGAGGAAGCGGTCCCCGGTTGTGGTGTCGGGAGGAGCGCGACTGGGAGCTCTGGATGGCGGCGACGTCCTGTGTGTCCTCTACGTCGGTTCGGATTGCGGCCACATCCGCCCAGGACTCCAGGCGGCGATCTGCGGCCGTAGATATTTCGAATTTGTAGGCAAGTTCGATGACCTGCTCCAGGGATGGGTCCTCTAACTTGAGGGCGTCATGCCGGAGTGCGGCATCTGGTGCAGCCTGTATGATGTGATCACGCACCATGTCGTCGGCGTAGGATTCGTGGGAACAACGAGTTTGAAACTTACATTTTCTGCTAAGGCCTTGGAGTTCGGCCGCCCACTGGCGATACGTCTGATCGGGCTTCTTCCGGCATTGATAGAATTCGACGCGGGCCGCGACGACATGGTACCGGCGTCTGTAGTATGCATTCAGTGTCGTACAGATGGTCGTGAAGGTGAGGGTGTCGGGGTCTTGTGGCTGAAGTTTGGTGAGCAAGACATACATCTTCGAATGGTTCCAGGAAAGGAAATATGCACGTTGGTCTTCTTCTTTGGTTATGTGATGAATTGCGAAGTGTTGTTTTATGCGCTTCTCGTAGGTCTCCCATTCCTCGACGTCGTCGTTAAATGCTGGGAACGGAGGCGGGGCCGTGGGTTGGCGGAGATTCCTAACTTCCGCAATCAGTTGTCTCTGAGATTCTAAGAACTGATATAGAAGTCCTTGGAGGAACTGTTGCCATTCCGTAGGTGCTGCTGGCGTAGCCATGATGGTCGAGAGTTCTTATCCCAACCTTGTCGCCACTGAAGTGAACTACACTTAATGGTTCCTTGAGGTTTATTTCTATGTACACAAAACAACTGGTAACAATAACAAATGTGGTACAGTTAGCGGATGACCGCCGAGAAATTTAGCCTGGTCCTGATCCGGGGTAGAGAGAGACGGCTTCTACTTCTCGCGAACTTCCGGTGGTCTTCTGTAGTTGAAGCTGGTTCCGCGGTCAGGCCGGAACTGGCGGGGGAGCGGCCGGCTACGCTTATATAGGCGGCCTGGCGCAGGAATTCCGTTGTGTGGTAGTACGGCGACCTCTGTAAGAAATAGTCCCACTTAGCCTCTAGATGATTCTATTTGTTTTCCTGGTTTGTTTTGATGCCTCTGCGCCTGTTTGGAGTCGTATATGTATCCCGGCGTGCAGGCGCGTTGTGTGTGAGGTCTGCCTGGCAGGGGCCTTTACTGGCAGACTGAACAAATTGGAAACTAGTTTAAAACGTATCGCCTGGAAACTGAAACTTCGTTACACATTGCGGAAACGTTCTGAGATGTACAGTACATAACTTTAGATTAAAAATACACTGTAATTATAAGACTTCATATATACCCTTAGAACAGATTTTTTGTAATGTAGCCAGCTTCCAACAAAACGCTAAACTTGAGAAAAATGGATCAGATTCATCAATAATAAATCCATTTTTTTTTTTTTTTTTTTTTTTTTTTTTTTTAGATAAGATAAAGTTAACAATATTTCCTGAACTGCGTGGGATATTTTGTTTTAACTGTAGATATAATCATGAAATTCTGATTAAATTATTTGCTTGCAAGTAGGCTGGACATATTTCGTTTCGTTAATTGAGGAACATGGATTTACTACTCAGAAACCTACGTAGATTTATCGTTTCCTTACCATAATGGATGATTGATGAAGATCACCGATAGAGCAGCAATATATAAGTGTTGTGTCAAAAATGAAAATTACGAAGTACATACACATTGTTATCTCTTTTTTTTTAAATTATTTGCTTAACGTCTCTCTAACAGCGAGGACTTTAGAGACGGGAAAGGATGGGGGGGGGCAATGAATGGGAAGGAATTCGGCCATGGCCTTTAGAAGGAAACATCCCAGCATTTGCCTGGAGTGATTTGGGAAACCATGGAAAACCCAAATCTGGATGCCCGAACGAGGATTCGAACCGCAGTCCTCCCGAATGCGAGGCCAGAACGCTAGCCGTTACACCACCACGCTCGGTCTCATTGTTATCCAATTAGTAAGAGTCGTATTGTTAATGATTGCTTTGTGAACAGACGGAGATTTGAATGTGCTTCGAAAGTTAAATAGAGAAGATGGATGAGCAAATCGGAAACAAAAATAAGGTGACTGCTTGCATATGTCCTAAGCAATGTCCTGTCCTTCGTGTTAGAGGGTATAGAATTTTTTGTTACTTTTTCACACACTCCTCCATACACGGCATTGAAAAGTGTGAATGATAAAAGCACTGCTTCCTGCTTTGCAGTTGTACAAAGATACTTTTTTTTATAAATCCTTTATAGCCATGTTTAGAATGGCGGTTGTTAGTGTCTAATCTAAAAATGGAAAAGAAGTATCCTGTAAATGTTTTCAAAGACGACGTACGAATACATGTACAGCGATTTTTACCTTTTAGTATTGTGTCTGAATCCTTTTGCATTACGTAAATTATTCTTAACATGACTGTTGGCACGTAATTTACTTTTCAGAACAAAATTAAAAAAAAAAACCATAGAAAACCTGGTATGCCATTTAGCTTCTATGATCTGTTAAGGCTCTGTCAGACGTCGCAGTAATGAGTGCTGGCTTTGGATGCTCTCCTCGGGAGTATTTTGACATGCTGTTGGTATAGTTTTCCATACTCCATTGTTACAGATTACTGGAGTGCTATGACGGATTCCAAACTTCAGTTCAAAGATGGCGTACGGTTGAAGCACAATTCAAGTAAAAAATTATATATGCTATACGGAGAATATGATAACTTCAATATTTCGAAGGTCATATCGCGTCTAAATATAGCATCAGAAATGATTGAAAGCGATGGTTTTATGTGGCTGTCGTATATGAAACTATCAACAGTTTGTAGCAGCGTAGGTAACGAAGTGAAGTAGTTGCGTCAACAATATAGTGTGATGCTCTACGGCAGGTGTGGCCAACCCAAATGATCTAGCGGGCCACTTTGTAAGTGCATCATAACTCCGCGGGCCGCATATAAAATTATATGTCCCCATAAGGGACATGTTTTTGGAGTGAAACATTGAAACATGAGTTATTATTGTGTTTACTATTATTCTTACATGTAAACATAGGTAATATAGTAATAATGATACTAAGCGCACATTGTTAAGAAATATATAACACTAAAAATTAATTATAAAAAATATTTTGTAAAAGTGTGATAAATCTTGCGGGCCAGAAAAAAGTTCAAGGCGGGCCGCATGTGGCCCGCGGGCTGCGGGTTGGTCACCCCTGCTCCACGGTGCACTATTTAGGCGTTGGCGTCCACCACAAAATTTTTCGATACAGTCAGATTTTAATAGAACTCAACAGAAAACATAATACGTTACCAATAAGTACGCTTCAGTTTCATAATGTCATATCCCTTTTAATGTGATGCGTCAGTCATTCTGGATCAACGTAATTACTTCATAGGAACAGTTCCATGCAATCTGTAATAGACGTCGGAATGCAGAGGCATACAATGCCACACATGTTTCGCCACAACACTTTTAACGGCGTTTAAATATTCATCTCTGCCATACATGAGTACGTCCCTCTTGTTGTCACATTCCCTTGTCCTGAACAAGATTTTCAACGTAACCTGTTCTCGTCTCTGACTTCTTTCCCATGGCTTCAAATATCGCACCGTCATCTCAGTTACGTGCAGTATTTTGAACAGGCGAAAAACAGCTTCGAGCAGAAGAATCGTTCTTCGATATTCAGACTGCTTTCTTCTTTAATATTGCTGTTTCAATATTGCTTTGTCAGCAAAGTGTAGCAGATGAGGAGGGTGATGGGAGTATACAGGGCGTATACTGGCGATGAGGCATGGAAAGATATTGCAATAGGTATGTAAAGTAGTTCATGGAAGTGAAAAGATGACCATGATCATAAGCTGGCACTCAATTTCAGGCACAAGGGTGTGGGAAGATTTTCTTTTTTAGGTAAGGGTGTCAGGGATCCAAGGGGAATGATGAATAACTTACCTAAAACATAAAAGAAATCAAAGTTGAAATTTGTAGAGGGCAAATGTAGGTGGGTGCAGGATAGGGGGAAGTTGGGTGTGTAGGGAAATTGCCACCGGAGCGTGTGCTCCATTGTAATTAATTTAAATAAATAATAAAAAAAGACAACTCACTGTCGCCATTGTTTAACTTGGGTGCCACCTGAAATGTATGACAACAGAGTTCATTTTGCGTTGCTGGGCCCACGTATGCGATATTACGTATTCTACTTTTTGTCTGAAAGTTTTATCTACTTATCTTCTAAATTTCAAAGTTTTAAGGAAATTCATCCTTTGTGTACTAAGGCAAGCCATCACGAATGGACAGTGTAGAATGCAAAGCATTAAACAAAACCACTAAAAACACAAATTCTAAAAACTGATCAGGTCAACTTACAACTTTTGAAATAAAAACAAAATTTGTTGCTTAACATGTAAACAAATATTTGTTGAGGACAGACGGACAAACATACAGATAATAAACATTCATTCTGCAATACTGTCGAAAATAATCAAAACATTTTCAGGCAAAAAACATAACGATGCATTACATCACGTAAAAAAGTTTCGCACAGTTTCAGATTTTTTTTTGTTATACCATATGGGCAGAAAGTAGATTTAAATTATCATTGTTTTCACGTTTTGTTATTGTCATGTAAATGTTCAGCATGAAACAATTACTATCAACATTCACCCTGCGGGTGACAGCAGGTGTTTGGCGTAACCTTTGGCTCTGAGGTGGCCTGGACAGCAGTTCGCTTGGTCTGTTGCCGACCATCAAAGCCATTACCCGGCCTGCCTGCTGCTCGTAAAGCCATGTCCCTTTACGACCGACCGCCCATACCACTCTTCGTCACGGGGCATACACTGCAGCTGCTCTATGTGAAGCATCGTAACCGAATGTCCATGACAAAGAATACCCGTGATGAGCCTTGATAGCGCCAATTCTGGTCTTCCAGCGTATAAATCCTTCATGCTCACTTTATCTTGTGATCATCCTTCTGCCGAATAATCCTGTAACCTGAAAACTAGCAAAGCAGAAACATACTACACATTTATATATAACACGGCTCCATCATTAACTCAAGTTCCTGTATCCGCCTATAAACTGTTTCTATCATAAATTTGTTTTCGTGGCAAATAAAATTATTTAGCATACGAGCATTCAACATTAATAGAACTTGTAATGACCCGCTTGTTAAAGGTTACTTTTTAGCCATACTATGCTGGGAGCCATTACTGCTAAAAGATCATTATGCATAAATTTCAATTTAAACACCTGCCAAATGCATGTGACATTACTTGCGAGATAATGCAGGCAGGTTTTTAATGAATTTGATCTCACAATATTTTATTATGAACTGAATGGAGATATTTTATAACCAATAATCAATATTAATATAACTTACTGACAAACAAAAATGAAACTTTTCTGTAGAAAATAACAACAAAGAAACATTAATTTTTACAACAACTAACTCAGTTGGGAGCTAATGAGATATCTGGATCGCGCACTGGGTTTTGAGAAGAATGTTGCCTATGTCCATCACATACAATGAAGTGTAATCGTAAGTTTTCCCGGCGGAGCCCGACAAACAATTTGTAGAATGTCCCCGCATAATGGGAGTAAATTGAGAAGTGTTGTAGCGCGCTTGTAACAATAAGACAATTTTGGCTCAGTCGGATTGGAGTAGGGAGCCAGTGTGTTTCGTGCCATTAGTCGTGTGTGCCGTTAAAAATGTCTAAAGAAAGAGAGGTGTGGACGAATATTTTAGAAATTCATAAGAATATGGCACAATGGTGTGACAAACACAACAAAAACTACACAAACCGTAAAATGCGGGAAGTAGGATTTCGAGGTTTTTTTTTCGAAATTTAGAAGGAATTGGACCGGGAAGTAACAGTTGCAGTCTTTTTTTCTTCCTTAATGTATTGTCTCAGACATTTTAGGCAGCCTAATATGTTTTAGGAATGATGTCTAAAAGCATTTTTGCTGAACTCTGTGAATTAAATTTCATATCTTAATAGATTTTTATACTTGCCAAACATTGTAAAGTAAGGACTAATCTTTCTTTGGCACTAATACTTTTCCCATTAGGGTATATATATATGCAAAACTTTCAGAACCTACTTTCAAAAAATTTCTAAAATTCTCTGGTTCCAGACTTTTCAAAAAGTTCATATTTTCTTAATAAAATCCATTTCTTCACACAATATCTTCTCCATTTTCTCTCAGTAAAAACTGCAGTACAAGTTATGGTTAAAACGATGTCTACGTTTCTTGTTTTGATAGAAAAGGAGCTAATGTCAAGCTGTTGCAACTAGCAGTCATGCAATCACAATGTTACCTAAGATTGGGAGCGAAATTGTGATGTGAGGAGGGAAGCCCCTTATGATTGCCCTGCAGATTGGGACCAAGCCTCTAGCCGCTTGTAGCCTGCTTGAGCCGCTGTTTAGCGCCGACGGACGTCGAGCACAGTTCAGAACAGAATCGTCCTCTCCATCCTGTTCTTTCCTAAGGAGAGCTCGTTGTCGAAATTGTGTATTTCTTGTTTGTCATAGGTCAGCCCCTAATAACGTTTATAACAGCAACAGAAATTTGCAACAAAACTGTGTACGATTGGCTGAGCTATTTCCCTCTTCATGCCTGCAAGACAAATGCCACTGGGTGCTTAATTCTTATAATTTAAGTTTTTCGGTACGTTTGTAGGGTTTTGTAATGTCACCATGTGTTTTGTAACCTTCACTTTTTTACCTTCTCATTAGAAAGACAGTTGCTGAATTACAACACCGTCGATACACGTTTTATTTAACTCTTTTTTATATTTCCGGAATCCTCACAAATACACGCAGAAACAAGGCATCAGCCATATTCAAAAATTCTGAAGCACATTACGAACACATTAGACACAGCGTCCCACTAACACATTCCAAGCGAACTCGGCCGCTAGCATCTCGAGAGCTTAAACATGCGGTACAGAATTTTCGAGATTGACAGTAGCCAATAGTAGTTTCTCAAGTGCTAACAATGCCTCTACGAATATAAATCGTGGAAAAACAATTAGAGCAGTAGAGCATATACAAACTTACTTCGAATCATGAAAAAACATTTTTAAATTAAAATAGACAATATTTACTTGCATTAAAACATAAAACCGACAAAACTAAACGATCCAAATAGTCAAAAATCACACTTAAAACATTATAATTTCTGCAGCATTTATAATTAAAATCTTTCAATTAACATTTCAAGCACTATACCGCTTTTAATTATATCAAACTTCATCTAAACAATTTCAAATCGTCAAAATAACACTTATGCGAAAAAATATTTAAATTTACAATTAATTAATATATATCTCTTTCTAATACCAATATACCTAACTCATAAGATTGAAATTAATAGGAAGCTGGATCTGAGGGCTGTCAGAAACTTCAACTGATTTTAATAAATTTAATACCAATTTATTACAATTAGGTTTAGAATGTCATTCCATAAGTTATGGAAACCAAATTATTTCATCAGAAGGTGACATCATTGAAAAACAAATACAGTCTTTTATACTTATTTCTAAATGTAACTCCCAAATGCGAACACAGTATAGCAGCTAACTACATGGGAAAAAAATCTATAAGTAGAAATCGTTGCTTTATTACTATAGATTAATGTATAAATTTAGAACTCTAAAAGTACAGTGCCTGCAAACGACATTATGAAGTGCTTGGGAGACTTCAAAGTAATCGCTCAGGTTACGCATACCATTTTTTCGACGTTGGGGAATGCGGTTCACATTACACATCCAATGATATTCAACACGGTCCACATATTTGACTGAGAGATGTGATTAATATGAGCGATTACTTTGAACGATGTCAGCTGTTTCTACTATACCCCACTGGTACTGTACTTGGCCGAGTTAATTCTGAACATTGTGCTCTTATGATACAATGATGCTGTTTAACCGTGTTTTTGAACGACCCAGCTAGTAGCTGCTAAATCGCATCTCCATTTAGAATCGTCATTGAGAATCATACTGCTCAAGAGCTTACTCCAGTTTTTGCACATACTTGAGTAAAAAATGTCCGTACACCAGATTGGATTCAGAATGACGTCAACTTATGACTACGTTTACAGCAGCTTGAAGGTTTCCCCAAATCAGAAGGTTGGCTAAAGAAATTTTAAGATAGAGTTTTCTACCTGAACATTCACCGACGGGGTTAAGTGTTTATTATTGATATTCTTTCTTAATATGTCTTTTATTGACATTGCAATCAAGAATTACTCAAATAACGATTGCCTTGTGTAAATATATCGTTTAAGTCTATAATATTATTTTGGTTATTATCTCTGTGTGATATGAACATTTTATTTTAAAATAAACGGAATTAACCAAATGTTGACTAATAATTATAAACAACCCGTAAATAACAATTGCTAGAGTGTCGACAGACGGAATAATCATAATCTGGATGCATCTTTCTAATTCCACGCTCAGGAACTGATCATGTTGGTTGGTTGTTGCTTAGTGATTTAGTATTGATCAGCAAAAGCAGGTGGCGTCTCTAGAATAGCTATGGGAATTCAGGAGTTGAATTTTTAGATCGGTTTAAGTACCTCTGAGGCGAGAACATG
>JARYHS010009690.1:0-24533 GCA_031002005.1 Vandiemenella viatica | reverse complement strand
ACTTCCATTGCTTCAGGAAGATTTTGGTTGATGGGGGTCTGTGAAACCTCCATATCTTCGTCCGGATGTTGGTTTGAGTGTGAATCTTCGTGTAGGCTGCCGCCGCCCACTGTAGATTCTCCTGGAATATGCTCTTCTGAGCCTGACATCGTCCTACCAACGGGAGCGCCTAATGGAAGGGAGTGTTGTTCCGACCCTTCGTTGTCACCGTAGGGTATCCAGGTCGGAGACAACCCTACGCTCGCGCTCGGGGGTTCCACTCCCGCAGGAGTGGGCCGTGGAGCGGTAATCCCTAACACCTCGGGCTGGGAGGGCAAGGCAGTCCCCAAAGAAGAAGGAGCAAGTCGCTCACTATAATCTCCGCTTCGCAAGCGAGACGGGATTCGCATCAACAAGTAAGAATACTGGTGTACACGAATACCATACAGCGAGCGAGTGAGTGAGAGTGAGTCCTGGTGTTGGCGGCCGGCGGCGGTCGGTTTTGTTTGTGTCGCCCGTCCGTTGCGGGCCTCATATGCGGCTGCGTCTGTTTGGTCGTGGTAAGCTGCAGTCTTGACGGACATCCGCCGTACGAGGCTGGGTGCCCCAGATTGCAGTTGCAGCATCTTGTGTGGTGTCTTGGATGTGGACATTCGGCTACACGATGTCCCTGGCCGCATCTCACGCATCTTGTCTCCCTAGTACACTGCCAGGATACGTGATTGTAACCCTGGCAGTTGAAGCATTGAATGTAGCTTGTAGGGGTAGGATGTTTCCTCTCAATCTTGACGGGTTTCCCCGCTAAGATTTTGATGTTGTTGAGTGTTTCTGGCGGCGCTGTGGTCTTGAAGGTGTAGAGCGGGATTCGTTCTTCTGTCCCTGTCCGCCTCATCTGGTGGACCTCGTTGGTCTGCACGCCTTGCTTGGCGAGTTCTTCCGCCACTGCTTCTTCATCCGTGGTAACTGGCAGTCCGCGAACTACCAGTTTCCGTTGACGACGAGGCTCGTCTGTGCGGGACGCGATGTTTGCGCTCCGCAGGTGTTCTTCTACTGCTTTCAGGTCGCTGGGGCACGACAGGCAAAGCCGCACCCCGCTGCTTCCTGGCCAGCTCATGAAAGGGAGTGCCGTCTTGCTTCTCAGTTCGTCGCAGATGCTTGTCCAGTTGCCCTGGAACATTACTGTAATAGGCCGCACGGGGCCTATTTCTATCGGCGGCTGGGAGTCTTCGCTGAAGGCGGCCACGGAGTCCACGGACATGTCCGTCTCCGATAGCTCTTCCGGTGATGGAGGCTGCGGTGTGGAAGGCAGACTTTCTTCTCCCGTGGCTGCAGTGGTGCTCGCTTCCTCCGATGGTTGCGGTCTGTTGGGTGAGCTGAGCTTCTTGCGATTCAGCCATTTTTCGACGTTGTTGTGGTCCAGCCGGGTAAGGTCTTCTGCCGAGATGGTCTTGTAAGCCTCCGATAAGTACTCTTCTGGAAATCGACGGAACGGCTGCTTAATCTCTTCAAAGATTGCTAGGTTAGTAGCAATTTTTTCGGCTCGTTGTTTCGCTGCAATCGCCTTCTTCTTCTTGCTTCCTTTGGTCATTTCGAGTCGTCCCTGCGGACCGTCGTCGTCCTAGCTGCTGGCTCAATATGAGGCCCGCTGCGACGGCGGGGTCGGCTGCTCGGCGAAACTTGTTAGCGTGGATGGCCCAATAGACGCCCGCAACCAGTGTCTTCTTGCTAGCTGGCTGATGGTGCGTCTTCATTGGCTGCTAACTCGGAAGTCTCTCCCTCCTGTCTGGCTCTCCGTCTGTCTGTCTATTGGCGTCTGGCCGCTACGCCCGACCAAACCGGTTTCTATTCGGTGCAGCGCCTGAGTAACCGACCAATGGCGCTACACATCTCAACCGGCGCGCCAGGCGAGAGCACAAATAGGGGTCCGGGGCCCGAAAATTCAACATATCTAGCAGGAGAGCGAACGGGTGTATTAACGTCTGTTCGTTTCGTATACTCTCATTTATCGACATGTCTGGACGAGGCAAGGGAGGCAAAGTGAAGGGA
The DNA here is from genome assembly GCA_031002005.1 of Vandiemenella viatica. Lineage (NCBI taxonomy): Eukaryota > Metazoa > Arthropoda > Insecta > Orthoptera > Morabidae > Vandiemenella > Vandiemenella viatica. Next base: position 22,508 of record JARYHS010009690.1, on the reverse strand, counting down.
AAGTCAAAGTCGCGCTCCAGCCGCGCTGGCTTGCAGTTCCCTGTCGGCAGAATCCACCGCCTTTTGCGCAAGGGCAACTATGCCGAACGTGTCGGTGCCGGCGCACCCGTCTACCTTGCTGCTGTCATGGAATACCTGGCTGCCGAAGTTCTCGAGCTGGCAGGTAATGCCGCCCGTGACAACAAGAAGACGAGGATCATCCCTCGTCACTTGCAACTCGCCATCCGAAATGACGAGGAGCTGAACAAGCTCCTGTCTGGCGTGACTATCGCGCAAGGTGGTGTGCTGCCCAATATCCAGGCCGTACTCCTCCCCAAAAAGACCGAGAAGAAGACGTAAATCTTCTTCTTCGCCTCCCGACTGGCCCGCACGCACGGGACAGAACAATCGGCCCTTTTGAGGGCCACCACTAGTTTCCACACCAAAGCAGATTTCGCCAGGCAAATTACTTACTACTCTCTTTAGTAGGTCAAAAAAAAAATACCAACAGTTCATTGTGTTAAGTAAAATAGAAGCCGGGATTGTGCATGTATCGATCGAATCGCAAACACAGATTAGTCGCTGACATCAAAGGTTAATAAACACAGTGTTTGTCACTAACATCAAAGGTTTAATAAACTGAGTGTTGTCGCTAACATCAAAGGTTTAATAAACTCAGTGTTTGTCACTAACATCAAGGGTTTAATAAACTCAGTGTTTGTCACTAACATCAAGGGTTTAATAAACTCAGTGTTTGTCACTAACATCAAGGGTTTAATAAACTCAGTGTTTGTTGCTAACATCAAGGGTTTAATAAACCCAGTGTTTGTTGCTAACATCAAGGGTTTAATAAACTCAGTGTTTGTCGCTAACATCAAAGGTTAATAAACTCAGTATTTGTCGCTAACATCAAAGGTTTAATAAACTCAGTGTTTGTCGCTAACATCAAAGGTTTAATAAACACAGTGTTTGTCGCTAACATCAAAGGTTAATAAACACAGTGTTTTCGGTAACATCAATGGTTCGATTTGTAAATACACAGTTGAACACACTCGTTACTCGAATATTGTAATGACGGCAAGTTGCTTTTGTGTGGAAACACTTGTGGTGGCCCTGAAAAGGGCCGTTTGTGATAAAGAAGAAGAAGACAAGTTCCTTAACCGCCGAAACCGTAAAGAGTACGGCCTTGCCTCTTGAGGGCATAGACTACGTCCATGGCGGTAACAGGTCTTCCTCTTGGCGTGCTCGGTGTAAGTGACAGCATCACGAATGACGTTCTCGAGAAACACCTTGAGCACGCCGCGTGTCTCCTCGTAGATGAGCCCAGAGATACGCTTGACACCTCCACGACGGGCCAGACGGCGGATTGCCGGCTTGGTGATGCCCTGGATGTTGTCACGTAGAACTTTACGGTGACGCTTAGCGCCTCCCTTTCCCAGACCCTTGCCTCCTTTGCCGCGACCGGTCATAGTGCTGCTCTGTGCTGGTTTCTCACTCGAGTGGGGTGGCGCGCCGGCCGCAGTCACATCCAGCCAGAGTAGCCATTCACGTTCATCCTGAAACAGAAAAAGAACAGAGTATGCTGGAGGTTGTTGTCTTTCGACATTTCCTCCGCGGGGATTAGTGATGGGGTAAAAATATTGCGTTCGGTTTGTCGTCACAGTTGGCTAGTCATTGTTGTCATAGTTTGTTGGGGCGTCTTGTGTCTAAACTGTCAGGTCCAGTGGTCTTCTGTGTCGGCCGGGACGAATTTCGTACCGGCCAAGCACGCTGACCAACGGATTAGTGCTGGTTTCCGCCTTCTTGTAGAAGGCAGTGGCCAGCACTCGGAAGCGGTCCCTTAGGGGCATGATGCCGGTGGCTTCATGAAGGGCCGCTGTCGGGAAACGGTGGGGGAGGTGGAGGGCACGTTTAAGTGCCCTGTTTTGGACTACCTGCAGTCGTTGCAGGTGGGTGTGAGCGGCATATCCCCACACTGGGCAGGCGTACTCGAGGAGTGGCCTGACCAGGGTGAGATATATGCGCACTCCCAGGGACGGTGACAGTGCACTGTTCCTGTTCAGGAGGGGGTAAAGCTCGTTCAGCCTGGCGCTGGTCCTTCGACGCACATCGTTGATGTGCGCACGCCAGGTGAGCTTGGAGTCCAGCATTACCCCGAGGTATCTCAGAGAGGTACTCCAGGGAATGTCGGATCCGTTCAGCCTCAGCAACCGGGCCGGTTGGCCGCGGTTGCGTGGGCCGTACTTCCTCGTGAAAACGATGGCCTGGGTTTTGGTAGGATTGACGTCAATGCGCCACCTCCTAGCCCAGGCCTCCGTCTTCTGGAGGACTCCTTGCAGTCGGGCGGTGGCGACGGCCTTACTCCTGCTACGAGTGATGTAGGCCGTGTCATCCGCGTATGTAGCTGTCTGTACACGATCCGCCGTCGGAACGTCGGCCGTGTACAGAGTGTACAGGACGGGGCCTAGGACTGACCCCTGGGGGACACCTGCAAGGATGTTTCTGGTACCTGACTTGGCTCCGTCCACCTTCACGTGGAAGGTGCGGCCAAGCAGGTAGGACCGGATAAGCTTTACCAGTGGCCCCGAGAAGCCCTGCTGGTAAAGCTTCAGTAACAACCCAGGAATGCCATACCGAGTCAAAGGCACGCGCTACGTCCAAGGACACCATAGCGCAGTACTCTTTGTGGGCGAAGGCATGGGTTGCTGTTTCCACAATGCGGAGCACCTGTTGGGTGGTCGAGTGCCCATTGCGGAAACCGAACTGGTGGTTGGGGAGGAGACTGCTATCTGAGATGAAGGATTGCATCCTCTTCAGTAGCAGCCTCTCAAAGACTTTACTGATCGACGGTAGGAGACTGATGGGCCTAGTAACTCTGGGGGAGACAGGGGTTCTTCCCGCTCTTGTGGATAGCTACTATTTCAGCATGCTTCCACCGTTGCGGGAAGACCCCTGTCCGCAAGATGCGGTTGAAGATGTCTGCCAGAAACCCGTGGGCTTCAGGTGGCAGATTCCTCAGGCATCTGTTCCCGATCCCGTCGTGGCCAGGAGCCTTGTTTGGCCGGAGCCTTGCAAGACAGCTGGCCACTTCCTCAGGGGAGATGGGGTCTATCTCCTCGTCTCCGTCGTCAGCTTGGAGGAAAACGCGCAGACGGTCTTCGGTCTCTCTCAGAACCTGGTCGTCTGCATGCGTTTCGGAGGGACGGAAGTTGCGCTCGAATCCATCGGCCAAGGCATTTCGCTTTGCCTTCAGGTCGATGGATGGGACCGTTGGTACCTTCCAGGGGGGGGATTCTCCGCTTCCGCCTTGTGAAGCTGCGGGTCTGGGCCCACAAGGTCCCGTCGTCTGGGGTGAGCGCCGAAACTCGGGCGTCCCATAGTCGGTTCCTGTAGTGGGTCAGATCCGCTTTCAGTTGCTTCTGAAGGCGGTTTAGGAGTCTTCTGGTGTCGGGGCTGTGGGTCAGCTTCCACTCCCTTGCAACCCTGTTCTTATGCCTGATGGCAGCAAGAAGGTGGGGCGGCAAGTTGAGTGTTGGGGATCTCCTAGAGTGAAGCGGGGTGGAGACCGATATAGCCTCCTCCACCATTTCCTCAAAGGCCCTGATTGCCGCGTTCAAGTCCTCTACTCGCTGGTCAGCCAGTGAGGAGGACAGCGACTGCTTGAAGCTTCTCCAGTTGGTCTTACGGAGGTCGTGGGATGCTGGGCGCGAGTCATACCATTCACCTGCGTCCACCTCCAATGTCACGGGACAGTGGTCGGAGGACAGCTGGTTAATGGCCTGACCAGTGACAAGGCCTGTCAGTGCCCTGGTGACTACAATGTCTAGGACGTCCGGGTGCGCTCTACCTCTACCCAATGGGTAGTGTGTCGGCTCATCCGGACCCCAGACATGCATGTCAAGTGTGTTGGCGAGCCTCCGTAGCGTGATGCCTGCCACATTTACGGACCCTGCTGTTCCAATCGGGGTGCTTCGCGTTGAAGTCGCCTCCGAACAGAACCTTGCCCCTAATAGAGGCAAGTGCAGTGAAGTCCGCTTCCAGGGTGGTCCTGATGTCCGCAGCCGCAAGCCTGCATGGGGGTCGGTAAACTGCCACCACTGTGAGTTTCCCCGCAGCGGTGGAGACCTCCACCCCAACAGCCTCGACAGTCTGCAGATCAGGAACCCTAGCTTGGCAGTGGGGGATTCCACTCCTGACATATATCGCTACGCCTCCCCCTGCGGTTAGGCGGTCGCGACGATAGCAGGAGTAGTTTGCCACTGATGCTCGGAGTCCTGGCTTGAGGTGCGTCTCGCTAACTAGACACACATCAATCTCCTGCTCTTGCAGGAAGTGCCTGAACTCCAACATCTGTCCAACAATGCTGTTTGCATTCCACACGCAGAATTTCAGGCTTCTAACATTAGGCCTTCTATCCATTGTGGGTCTGGCAAGAGCATGTGGTGGTGGTGGCCTGGGCCGTCCTCGCTGAAGTTTGGACAAGCAGGTCCATCTTCAGGAGTAGGGTTTGCACTTGCATCGTCAACGTGTCCACCATTGCGCGGAGCGATTCAATGGTGTCGACCGGTGGCGACGCGGTACTTGGTGGGGGGGGGAGTTTGGGGATTCTGCTCGGCAGCCACCTCCATAGGGACAGAGGTGTCTGCGGGGGTCTGGCTGCCCGTTGCAGCTTGGGCGAAGGTCACATTCTCAATGCGACGATTAGCCGCGTTTGGGAATGTTTTCTTCGTCTGCTGCTTAGGCTGTTTCTTCTGAGCAGGGTTTCCTCCTTTTTGGGAGGATTCCTCTGCTGGCGGGGTTTCTGCTGGGCGGGTTTGGGGGGTTGGGGCTTCTGCAGGGCGGGTTTGGAGGGCTTCTGCTGGGTGGGCTTTGGGGGCTTCTGCTGCGGGGGCTTTTCCTGCTGCGGGGTCTTCTCCTGGGCAGGAGCAGTACCCTGTGCAGCAGGAGGCTCTCGAGCATCAGTCCCGGTCTGGGGCCGGACTTTCTGCTGGTGTCCTTTGTCCGCTGGGGACTGGACGCCACGCATACGGTCGCGGGCCCGCTTAAACGATGGGCAGCCCTTGTAGCTCGCTACATGGGCGCCACCGCAGTTACTGCACTTGGCAGTGGATCTGTCCTTCTGGACCGTGCAGAGCTTCGAGTCGTGTGCTCCCGCACACTTTACACAGACCGGGGTCATCTTGCAGTGTCGTGCAACATGACCGTAGGCCTGGCAGTTGAAGCACTGCTGTGGTCCAGGGGACGAACGGAGAGTCTCAGCTTTTACCCTGAGGTGGAGGATGCTCTCGACACGGAAGAGCTCTCTGTTCTGTGGTGTGTCAGGGACAACCACAAGAAACAGAGGCATCTCCGCGCCGGTGCCAGGACGTTTTAGCTGGGCTACAGACTTAACGTCGTAGCCCATAGCTATCAATTCCTCTTTGAGGTCCTTCACTGGGAAGGACCTCGGGAGTCCACGGATCACCACCTTCACGGTTTTCACCGTTCCGGTGGGAAACGTGTAGTAGGGGGTTCGATGTTCCTCCAGCATCGTCCTCACGCGGGTGAAATCGTCCACCGTGGTGAATGTAAACTTAATCCGGTCACCCCCGGCCGTCTTGGCCTGGAACGGATCGTTCACAACCGATTTCACCCACTCGTGAAGTTTCGTATAGCTCTCACTATACTCCACAACGATGGGTGGGAGGTTGGCTCTCCCGGTCTTCGGAGCTGACGGGGCCGACGGCAGGTCGGCGTCCATCCTCTCCGGAGCCGGTGAGGGCTGAGGGGGGGGGGGAGGGGTTGTCTTGGCTCTGGGAGCTGGCTCAGTGACAGTACGCTGCTCTGCCGGGCCAGAGGCCTGTGGCCGGTCGCCCGAGAGCTCCTCGGCTTCAGTCCCCTGCGACAGGCAAGCGAACCTGTTGTCCAGGACCAGCTGCTCAGGAGACAAGGAGGGGGGGGTCCTACAGGTGCGCCTGGCACGTACGTAGTCACCAGTGACGAAGCCGTGGCTTGTGCTGGCGACTGGCGCATCGTCCAGGCAGCGGGGAGTGGCGGTGGAGGGGGGAGGATTTCCAGCGGCGGCCTTCTTTCCCTTGCGGGAAGAGAGACGCGGCACCGGGATGCTACTGACACCGCGGCTGCCTCGGGGGTCTGCTTTAGGCTGTTTCACCTTACCAGCCTGGATAGGAGAGCAGACCCTCTTGGTGCCACGGTCGTCAGGGGTTACCTCGGTCTCGGGCTGGACGGCCGGTGGAGCCTCAGGTCGAAGATCATCAACCGCGTCCACAAACGCGTCCATATCCCTAGCGTCGGTTGGGGGGATACCTAAGGATAGGAGGGCGGGAACAGTTTCGGGGTGGTCCAAGTCAAGTCGGGTGTCCGTGTCCGAGTCCGTCATTGTCAAGCTAGGGGATGCCGCTTTAGGGTGATTTGTTGTCACCGTTAGGTTGCCCTCACCCAGAAGCGGCCCTAATCACACACACGCTAGTCTCTGCACAAGTGCAGGGCCTATCGCGGTGAACAAACTACTCCTCGGGGGACAGGGGAGGATGCCCCTCTAACCAAGGTTGCACTGCGCGGGTCTGACGACTTTGCTTTTTTGAATGGTCCACGCAGTGCAACGGGCGAAGATCGTCTGGTCCTAGTCCGGGTAGTCAGTACCTTGGTGAAGCCCGGAAGCCTCCACCAAAGGTTGGAGAGCGCGGCAGGCGAACCTCGCGCTGCGCCTCTCCGAGCGCAACTGCGCTACGCTGCTCCGCGCCGACCGCCTTAAGTACCCTGGCGGCGCGGCACGAACTACGGCGGCTGGACCCGAGCGCTGGGCTCGGCGGGGTCGGCTGGCCTCGGCGGCGGGCTGGCTGGCTTCTCGGAGCTGGTTGGTCCTCGCTGGCGATGCTTCCTCTCTCGCGGCTGGCGACGAACTGCCTGTCTTCTGCTGGCGTACCCTGCTCCCTTCCCGCCTTGGTGCGGGCTGCGTATGGAGCCGGTGGCTCCGATGCTGCCGAGTCTTGTGCTGCTGCTGCTGTTCGCAACTCCGCTTCTTCTTGTTCTGGCGGAGGTTAAGGCGGGCCGGGCACCCACTCCAGTTCGCTGCGTGGGTAGTGGCACAGCAGTTGCAGCACTTTGTTGCATCCCTTGGCTGCGGGCAGTCCACCACCCAGTGATTTTCGCCGCATCTTAGACATCTCTGTTCCCCTGTGCAGTTTCGGGCCAGATGTCCGAAATTATTGCACCTGAAACATTGTGTCAGTGGAAGTGGCGGCTTTTTTCTTGGGTTCCAGTCGCACCTTGTGTCCGAGCAAGTTGGAAGGTCGTTGGTCCCGCGGTATGTTTTCGACTGGTTGGATGGTGTACAACGGGATGCGCTCGTCCGTCCCCGGACGCCGCATCTGGTGGACGGCAAGGGTAGCGATCCCGCAGCTGTTAAGTCCCGCAGCTACCTCCTCCTCTGTGGTGTTGCCTGGTAGTCCACGGACCACCAGTTTGGCGGGTCTCCTGGGCAGTTGAGAGGTGTGCTCTATCCCGTGAGCCTCGAGGAACTTGCAAAGAAGTTTCAACTGCTGCGGGTGCTGTGGGATGAACTTCAGACCACCCTTGATGGGGATGACGTCTGAAGTAAAGGCATAGAGCTCTGTGATTAGCTCTATGAAGCCACCGTCGTACATCGCCGTTATTGGGAGAACAGGGCCCTGTTCCGGTCCCCCCTACAGCAGCTGCTCTTCTTCCCCTGCGTTGTCTTCTTCAGCAGCCTCTTCTTCTACTGTCAGATCATCTTGCAGATCGTCCCGCGGATAGGGCATGAGAAGAAATCGTCGCTTAAGAACTTCAATGTATTCTTGCAAATTGAACTCTTTGGCCCACAGTGTCGGGAACACCAGTGCCTTGGGCCATTCTTCTGGCCATCTTGCGTGGCCCTTGATGATGCGCTGCTTGGCGAGATGGCTGCATTCTCTCCTTGTGAGGCATTTCATGAAGTTCTTGTAGCTGTTTGGCAGAACGTACACGAAGTTGTTGTCGTAATCAAGATGTACAAGCACAGAAAGAGTCCACTCTTCTGGGTTGTTTGAAGACAGTTGGCGCTTCCACAGTTGGCGCGACTCCTCGGTGAAATCTGCGACGAAGTCTTCTGCCTTCATGGTTAGGACCACCCATTTAGGCCCCTCCTTGTAGCGTGCTTCAAGGGTTAGATGAATATTTTTAAACTCACGAGGCATTGCTATCATGCGAGAGTGAGAGCAGTCGAGAGAGTGTTCGCTGTGCGCGCCATCTTCCGGTGAAGTGAGGTCAGGAACATGCGAAGCTGCTGAGCTAGACCAGATTCCCGCTGCTAACCTCTGATTGGTCGGCTGTGGAACCAGTCGTAGCAGGGGTCAAATCTCGTTGCGGCTTGAATCGATGCCAAGGTGGAGTTACGGCTAGATTTGATGTCCTTTTTCACATGACATATAGCGGATGGGCTTAAAATCACCGCTCCTTCAAAGAAGATATCCGAAAACAATGCCTTCACGATAAATTGTTTGTCCAACTGATGGGTCAACACGAATCCGTTGCGGGCCTCATATCGAGCCATGCTGCCACGTGATTGGTCAGATTTGTAACCAATGATAGCCGGGGTCCTGCCTCGTAGTAACTCATCGTTCGGTAGCAGGAAAAGTCAGAAGGCAAAAACTTACCCATAAGCTGATCATTAATGCCTGAGCAACAAATTGCTCGCTTATGTTACTACCGAACTTTCCGTTGATCTGGACGCGCCGTGTAATGCGTCTCGGTCGCGCTGTCGACGAATAGTATTGATGATTGGCGTCCAGGCTTCACTCAGCTGGTACCCGCTGTCGCGGTTGACGAGGTTAGACGCGAGACGAATTTCTACTGCTTCTGTAAGGATGCTATTCCAGAAGCTCCTAGTATGCGCCAGTACTCTGGTATTTTCGAAATCAAAACCATGGCCATGTTCTAGACTGTGTTCCGCCACCGCAGACTTTTCTTTCTGCTCCAGACGAACGTGTCGTGCATGTTCTAGACAACGTTGGTGAACACACCGCACCGTCTGGCCAATGTAGCTCTTTCCACACTCGCAACTAATGCTATATACCCCAGGTGTCCGCAAAACAAGGTCATCCTTGGGGGAGCGCAAGATGTTCTTCACCTTCGGTGGTGGCAGGAAAATGGTCTTGATTCCACTTTTTGCTAGAATCCGTCCTATCTTGGACGTTGTGGTGCCAGAGTACGGCAAGAAGGCGAGACGATCAGGTGGCTCTTTCTTGGTGTTGTTGAGACTACGTGTCGGCTCTCGGAATGCCTGTCTTATCTGATAATCAGTGTACCCGTTGCGTCGAAAGGTCTGACGCAGATGACTCAATTCACCGGGTAGACTGTCCGAATCGCATATCGCTCGCGCCCTATGTACAAGCGTGCTGAGTACCGTCTTGCGCTGTGCCGGATGGTGATGGCTACGCGCGTTCAGGTATAGGTCTGTGTAAGTCGGTTTTCTGTACACAGAATGTCCTAGAGACCCGTCAGGTTTCCTTTCTATTAGAATGTCTAAGAAAGGCAGCCAGCCTTCTTCTTCCACCTCCATCGTAAACTTGATGTTTTCGTTTCTGCTGTTAAGATGATGGAGAAAAGCTTCAAGGTTGTCTCTGCCGTGTTGCCAGACCACAAAGGTATCATCTACGTATCGGAAGAAAGCGATGGGCTTCATAGGAGCGCTTGCTAGTGCCTTGTCTTCAAAGTTCTCCATGAAGAAATCAGCAATAACTGGCGATAAAGGACTGCCCATGGCCACTCCATCAACCTGTTCGTAATACTCCCCGTCATACAAGAAATACGAGGATTGGAGTGTGTGCCGGAATAACTCCAATATGGCAGGCTCAAAATGCTGTTCCAGTAGACGCAGAGTGTCAGTGAGAGGGACCCTAGTGAACAGTGACACCACATCGAAACTCACCAATAAATCATGTTGCTGCAGGTGGAGTTCTTTGATGACGTCTATAAATCTTGCAGAGTTGGTCATGTGATGAGGACCTTTACCCACTAACGGTGTCAGCAGCCCAGTTAGATATCGGGCAAGCAAATATGTAGCTGATCTGATGGTACTTACTATTGACCGCAATGGGTACCCCGCAACCACCGACAAGAAGGCCTTCCAGCTCTCACTGTGACGTCATACAGAGCCGTCCCAGCTGTTCCTCAATGCCAGACGGAAAAATCCATTTTACTCTGTGAAAGAATTTTCTTCTTGGAATTTGGTAACTAAGAATGACTGGATAAAATAGGTATATATGGTGTATGGAAGGGGAAGGTGACAAAGTTGTCCACAATTACTAAAATGATATATGGTTTTTCTTTCTGTTGAAACTTTTGACAATGAAGTAATTATACTGTTTACAAAATTTCACTCATATATAGTAACTAACATGGGATAGCATGCACTCAAAAACTGCTGTAAAAAATTATGATACTAAACAGGTTTTAAGTAATTGACTGCTTATGAGTTGTGGTAACTGGTTGGTAAGAAAATAACTGGTTGTTAGATGCCGGTAACAAGTTTATACACTGTTCCACATAATAAGTATTAACTAACTCGGGATTGTATTTGTAGATTACAGGACATATGGTTATACTAATGGGTCGTAACTAACTTCTTGTCAATATATAATATTATCAATTATATAGTAATATAATTGACATTACTAATAAGTGTATGTACTGTTCCACATCCCGAGATTATTCTCACATGGGATCAAAGTGAACATATCTATCTATCTAAAATCAATGAATAATAATCACATAACCATCACACCATATCTTAGCAGAATATCATCATCATGATATCACATAATTATCACAATATATCGTAGCAGATTATTATCAAAATTATATCACCAAATCATCACACCATATCATTGCATATTTATCAAAATCTTTATTATGATGTCACATATACATCACTGCATATCATAGTGTAACAAATGTAACATATCATCATCATCATCATCATGAGAGCAATACACTAAATCATGTAACATATTATGTACCATATTTATCATCTTCATCCTCATGAAAAATACAAAATCATCAAAACATATCATAGCAGATATACCATCATCTTGACAACACATAGCCATCACAACATATCATAGCATAAAAAATATACCATATCATCATGAGAGCAAATAGGCCTAATCTTTTAACATAGCAAATTGATCTAAATTTTCGACCATCATGAGACCACTTGATTATTCAAAATAGCATAATCATAATCTTTATCATCATGAAAATACATATTCATTCAACATATAGCATTTATCATAAAAATATAATCACTGAACATGTCATAACAAATTTATCTTCAGTGACATAATCATCAACATCATCATCATAAAAACCACATAATTTTCACAGCATATCATAGCAGACCATATACCAAGTTTCATAATCATTGAACTGATAAGTCGTACATACAAAGATACAAGAATGGTGAGTACAATAGTCTTCATAAAATGTATGGTACTCTTATCATAAAATTTAAGGTTCTCCTCTTACTAAGTTTATAGCCTACATATTTTGTTAATATTAAAAACTGTTAATAAAATATTAATTAATTTACATGATAAAGTACTTAGGAAATTGTTAACCCACTACTGATTAAATACTTTAACTACACAGATCATGTTTTCATTTTTGGTTTAATGTGCTTAATTTTCTTTTATTGCTTTTGGTGGACCACACTTGGTTATTTTTCATTTTACAGAAGTTGTTTAGTATTATATTTATAGATGTCCACACTATTTTGTTCCATATGTTCATAACTGGGTGCTGTGCACATGGACTGACAACAGCAAAGTCATCATGTGAAGCAACTTTATCAGAAATTGATTGAAAAGCTAACTGCCTCTGATTTTCTACTTTTAAAAAATTGAATTCTTTTCTTTATCTAACAATTTTCTTAAAAACAGAAAAACAAATATCACAAGTGAGAGTGGTGTTTTGCGAGGAAAGCATAACTTGCCTCTGTCCAATTCCTCAATTAATTTATATTCTAAACCACATACGATTTCCTTATCTAAAGTCAAAAAATCTCTGCACTCTCCACATTTGTCTTTTTCAGTACACAATAGCAACAATAACCAGTAATATAAGTGATTACAGGTAAATCAGAAGTTACAGAATTAATTTCATTTGTTGTAATATCAATGTCAATCTTATTGTTAGTTTCTTTAGAGGAATCTGGAACAGCATCTCCTTCTGAAATATTTTCAATTACCAACTTTTTAAACAATGAACCAGGTGTTAAAGATAGAGTTAAAGTGCTTTGCAACCTAAGTTTTTTTTCTGCTTCGAAAACCTGTCTCATAGAAACGTTGTATTGTGAACCTGCCAACTGACGGTACATACCAAATCTTGCCTCTAACACATCTGTTTGAAATTTCCCAGGTAAAATATAGTTCATTTTAAGTTCATCAACACAGTAACTTGTTAGTTCAAGAATGCTGTATGTAGTTAAACTAAGAGCACTGTGTGTTTCCTTTGTTAGTTTACCATTTACATCCAATGTTAGCCATTTGTCAAGCCAAGTAAGAAATTTCTGCAAAAATCATACCTTATATCACCAGCATCTTTAGTCAAAGGTTTTTGCAGTTCATTTCTTAATCTAAATCCCTTAAGAGGTGTCTTCACATTCATGATAGACCACCAACTACTAATAATATGTATAAACTTAGCAGTGTCCTCATAGTTAACAATTGAATTCACTGGTCCTAATTCTAGTAAACTGTTTGCAATACACTCATTAAAAATTTGCAACACTAGTTTTACATTCTGTTTTTCAAATGAGGATGGCCACAGAGCTTTAATTGAGAGACCATAACTAAATTTAAAAATTTTATCTTTCTCAAGACCAAATAATTTTCTTAAAGCATCAAATGATGCAAATCGAACAACAGTAGGGTCCTCAAAATCAGGGTAAGAGAATGTTAGGTCTTGATTCTTTAGATTTAGCCAATTATTTCGTATACATTTCAAAATATGGACAGAATCATGTAAAAAAAAACAGAGGACGGGAGCTATCTTTAGGATTTTGATACAAAATACTTTCCTTTGGAGGATTTGCAAAATGTGTAACAGCTTTCCTATTAATTCTGTTGTTGTCTGTAATTATGCTGATAACTTAAATCCTATATCTTCTAGCCCCTTGAACAATTGTTGTTATTCAGAAAATAAGCAAACAGCATCAATTTTACTCACTGGTAGAATGTGAATAACATCCTTGAAAGGGAGACATAATTACTTTGAATCATGAAAGTATGTGCAGTAGTTGCAGTATCAGTGCTGTCATAGGCCATTCCAACAATATTACTAGCTTTATAGTCCAAATAGAGTTTAATGTGAATTTCATCTATCATTAAGTTAACAGCTAGGTCACAAGGTTTTAGGAAACTTTTCTTCTGTTTTATATAAGATAGCAAATTAGAATTTTCTGTATTTACAGTAATAGGAGATACTATATTTTTTATGGTGTTGGATGAGGTAAAATGATATAGCTACTGTTACTTAGAAATCTGTAAGCTTGTCTGGAAATCAAAAATAGAATGGAGGATAAAATCATTATGTCAAATTCAAACTTATGTCTTTCCTTTGCCTTGTTGATAAACAACATTTGAGACACAACAAAATCTACAGCTTTCTTCTTCTTTTCCTCGCAGGTAATATGTTGTAGTAAATCTACTATAATACTGACATAATCAACTGCATTCTCCTTACCTTTGTTTAACAGGATTTCTGCACTTCTCATTGTAGATTCTACTTCAGCTGTAGATGTAACAATTTTTGAAACTTCTTTCATTTTATTTTCAACTCCTTTAAGAAATACTTTAATGCTCAGGTCTTCAGAGAGAGTAAAGTAGACATTATGAGAACAATCTTCTAAATCGACATATATGAATAACACAAAACACTTTTTAGGCACAACACACCAATTCTCACTCAATGACACATATTGCAATCTTTCATTAAATTCTTGAAAAGTTTTAAAACAATGCTTCTTATTGTATTCCTCTGCATGTTTTTCACTTTCAAAAATTGCATTTTGAAGAATATCAGCTTCCAATCTCTCTCTTCTTTCTTCTGGAGCCTCTCTTCTTGAAGTATTAGAAGATAGATAATTTGGACAATTAGGAAGGAGTTCTGGAACAGCATCTTGTTTTAATGGGTGTCTTGTCAAAGGCACAGTTATTGTCTTTCCAGTTTTCCAATCCACACAGGATGATGACTCTCTTTGAAATGTTTTCTGCAAACCTGAAAAAAAAATGTCAGAAATTACGGTTTTAGTCTTACAAGTGTACAAATAGTAAGTTAAGTCTATATGTTAGTTTACAAACCCCATTTACAAAATTCATTGGAAAACGTTATGCTATTATTATTAACAGCAATACATAATCTTAAGATATGCCCAATTGTTCAGAATTACTGGTTTTAATATGTAATAATTCTATAATTATGTAGTATGGCCTAGGCTTAACGTAAATATTATAATATTTTATGTCTGTCTCGTAAATTAGATCTTATAAAAAACACACAGGAGGCTTACTTACCATTGAATTAACAGTGGGAGTGAAGTTCTCTCTGTGAAATTGCTGAAAGCCATTTACTTCTTCTGGATTTGTCCCTATGAAACTTAAAAACTTTCATAATTTCGCCATATTTATAATTACTAGAGCATCTAGGAACACAGCACTTATTAGGCATCTTATCATGATATACCTAGCAAATAACGTGTAATAATATTAATGATTCTGCACGAAAATTAGCGATGAAATGACATCGACATTGCCATTACAACACTAGAGATGCTATCAAGCAGCTACAGGTGTCCAGAGCCATGATGGCTACCGCTGTCCACATGAAATGTTACGATGATCCACAAAGCAACGAGCCCTTCTTTGTGTGACATATACAAAGTATCTCTCTGAGCTGGAAGGCCTTCTTGTTGGTAGTTACACCTATACGGAGGTGAGTAAGGAGAACCTCATCCCTCCTCGCCCGCTGGAAGGAGCTGCTCCACGGCTGAACGGTCGGTTTGACCAGCCGGAGCTTGTTATGCTCAACTTCCAGCCACTGCCTCTGCCAAACATCAAAACCAAATCTGTTCATCACACAGGAAAGGTCTGAATTTGGAACTGGAGCAACGTCAATTCGGACCTTGTCGCAGGCTATCTTGGCAGCTTCATCAGCTACCTCGTTCCCCCTGATTCCCACATGGCCCGGTACCCAGCAGAATAACACCTCCTTTCCATAAGATTGGAGGGAGAGGAGGGCGTCCTGGATGTCCTGGACTAGACGGTCTGCTGGGTACATGATTCCTAACACCTGAATGCAGATGAGGGAATCACAGCATATGATGTACTTTTTGCCACGACTTTCTTTCATATGCTGGAGTGACTTTAACAAGGCATAACACTCTATGGTGTATACGCTGCACATGCTGTTTAGCTTGAATGTGTAAGTTGCTTGAGGGAACACTACGGAGCAGCCTACTCTGTTAGCCTACTTAGAGCCATCTGTAAATACCGCAGTGAAATTGTGATGCTTGTTCATAACATTGTTAAATTTTTTAATAAAAACACTGTCAGCGGTAAACAGCATGTTATACTATGACAGGTCTAAAATCATTGTGGGCCTCCTTAAAAGCCAGGGAGGACATTTACTCCAACCCTGGTGATAAAAAGAGGGGAGCTCAAACCCATATTCCTCTAATATAGCCTTTGTACAGTAGCTGAATGGTTTGGTTGCTCTTTGGCGGTTGGTATAAAGCCATTAACCCTTCCTCCTTTCCTCCAATGAGTCCCAATCTATCTCCTTTATCATTTCAGTTACTGACTGGGTCCTGCGATAATTTGTTCAAACAAATCTAGCTGTTCTTCTTTGCACACCCTCCAACTCCTGTATTTGATAGCGAAGATGTGGGCCCCAAACTACACCACCATATACAAACAATGGTCTGACCAAAGTTATTTAACCCAAGTTCCTAACTTCTCTGGTTCATCCTCTCATCACCCTCTCCAGTAAATGAAGGATTTTGTAACCTTTTCTACCACCTGCCCAATGTGCTCTTCCCAATTGAGTTTGTTATCAAAAGTTATGCCAAGATATTTACACTTCAAGACTTCCAGAAGCAATTCTGACCCCCACTCTATAATCATAATTAACGTTTAGATTTTTGGCGAAACCATAGATATTTTTTATTTTTACCTTACGCCTCGTGGACGGCTAAGGTCATTAGAGGCGCGATGGGACTGCAGAACAAGGAATGGGAAGGAATTCGGCCATGGCCTTTTTGAAGGAAGCATCCGGACATTTGCTTGGAGTGATTTGGGGAAACCAATGATAACCCAAAATCTGGATGCCCGTATGGGGATTTGAACCCGCGTCCTCCCAAATACGAGGCCAGAATGTTAACCGTTCATCCACCATGCTCGGTTCAAAACCATGGAAAACTGACAACAGAATAGCTGGATGGGAATTTGAATCTGTGTCTTCCTGATTGCCAGACTTGAGGATTATTGCTCACCCGCAACTTCCTTCAGTTGGTACAGAATGCATCGTGACTGGGCTAGTACACCGGCGACGGATACCACAGTATTTGCAGGGCACGGGATGGTAAGCCAAATATTCGTTGGCCAAAGTCAGAGACAGTTATGCATATAAAGGGTAGGAATATGAAATGTTCGTATAGGTTGTGGGCGAGCAATTCTGAGTGGCGTTGTTTCAAATTAATTGTCAATTTGGCACACCCAAATAAAGACATAATACTCTCATTCTCATGGCGTGTAGTTAAGATGAATGAGTTTTCATGACCACAGATGGCCAGCATAGAATTAGATGTGGGGAAGGGGTGGGGGTGGGGGGAGGAAGGACACTGAGTCTAACTGGACCTGGTTGCCATCTGTCTATGAAACGTGTAACTTAGTTCATGAGATGTAGATTGAGAACCGTCCTGACATTCACCTTGATGGCTTTGAAAAAACCACCTAAATGCTGCAATCAGGATGGTCGGTATGGGAGGGGAAGCCTGGGCTCGTTGTTATTGTTGTTTTTCAGGCTTTAGGGCGTGTCAGCATTATTAGTGCCCTGACTAATACCGGGAGTGACAAAGTGGCATAAAACCCAATTGCCGTCAGTGTGACTGATCCTGGGCTCGTACCTGGTCCCATTGTACCTCTGCAATACAGTGTGAGGCACCTCTGTATACTGAGCCACATTGGTGGGTTATATGAACAGTTTATTGGAAAATAAATAAATAAACTTAGATAATAACTGAATAAATTATTTATTTAAATCAATTCATAAAAAACAAAATGTACTTAATAGAACATTTAAAGCTAAATAAATACAATACAGTTTTTACAAAAGTTAGGGAGTTACTAACCATTTTTTTTCTGAATTGAAGATAGCAATGATATAAGATTTCCCATTTTGTGAACTAGAATCAGAGTTTTGAAACTCAATAAGTCTTTATAAATAGATCAAATTCCTGCAGAATTGCTAAAATATCAGGTAGAAAAAATAATGAAAAAATTATTCAAATTTTTATCAAGAAGTTATGAAACAGGAGAAATTCCATTGAATTTTGAGCATCATATCTATAATTTTATACCCTCACAGAAAGGAGAAGCTTAAAAATTGAAAATTATTTCACAATAAGACTAATACCACATGCTTAAAAGTACTTACTATCCACAAGAATGGAAAGTGGAAAATAAATTGTGTGAATATCAATTCTGATTTAGCAAAAACTAAGATAAAAATGAAACAATTGTAGCTTTAAGATAAATACTGACTGGATGGTTAAATTAGGAAAGGCACTTTATGTAGTATTTGTGGACTTAGAAAAAATATTTGATAATGCTTGATTGGACAAGATATTTAAATTTTTAAAGAAATCAGTCATAAATACTGAGATTTAAAGAAAAACTGAAAGATTATCTGTTTGGCAACATCTTCTACCCCATCCGAGAGTTGTACAAAAAATTAACTATTGCTATGTCAGATGTATATCTGCAACATATAATACTTTTCACAATAATAATTATTATTATTGATAGTTATTATGTACTGACTATTGGATTTTCTACAGCTCAGATATATTGATAAGAAAGGTTTCTTCAAGTCTTGATAGCTAGGGCTATAAAGGAAATTATTTCCCCCTCATTAAAGTATTCCCATGCATTTTAATATTTGGGTAATCCCATTTTTTAGATTAACTTAAATGTTAGAGAGACATCATTGTTCCCAGATTCCATAATTTCAAAACTAGGTAGAACACAATAATGAAGTCTCATTGCAGTTATACGCTGGGAAAGTCTCCGTACTTACATACAACACAATACATCAGAATAATAGAGGGTTAGGAAACAAAATGCTTCAATTACAAAGTAACATTAAATACTTACAACAGAATTGATAAGTTGTATATGTTTAAAATACCACATAACTTCAGTAATAGAATAGTATTGTTTGGCCAGCATTGTCACATCTTTTTTATACAGAAAAAATTAAACATAACTGAACATTTCATAATATTGGTTGTATGCGTTAATCTCTCTGAAAAAAAATTTACTCTTCCTGAAGTAACTTTATCTCGAATAACTTTTTAAAGTGCTAACATAGTTACTGCACCATCTTTGATGACTTTATGTAAATGTTGTAAACAATTTATTATATAAAGTGATAAGTCATAATACAATGATTAAAAAGTTTACACAATTAAATTTAAATATTTTTTATGGCTTTACACCTCATTGATGTCAAGGTAATTAGAGGTGGGATGGGATTTTGGGGACAAGGAATGAAAAGGAATCGGCCATGGCCTTTTGAAGGAAGCATCCTGGCATTCACTTATAGTGATTTGGGGAAACCATGGAAAACACAAATCTGGATGCCTGGTTGGGGATTCAAACAGGCATCCTCCCGAGTGTGAGGCCAGAATGTTAACCATGCTCAGTGTTAATTTTTTTTTTTTTACCTCAAAACCCTGTTTTTCTAAAAATAATTGTATGATAGAATTTTAAGAAAATTGGCAAAAAATTATCAATAACCGAATGAAGTCTTCTCAGGTGTACTGCCTGTTTGCATTTTCACAGCACAATCCAGTAGTACACCCCTGAAGAACTCACTGCAATCACATGCCCAGGAATGTCTCCATTCTTACAGTATTCATACTATTTGCAGTCGCACTTCTAATTATTATATCCAGTTAACTTCTCCTCAAAATGCCTATAGCTATGTCCACACTTGTGCCTCTTCCCTTTCAACTTGCCTTTTCCTCTTGCCCGTTCCTCTTGAGGTATGCGCTAGAGGCACGTATCAGAAGGCATGCCCTTTAGTGTCCACATTCACGCCTCTTGAGGCATGCCCTCAGTGTTCCGGTGTAGCCGCAGCGAGATTGATGATTCAATTTGTCTGGCGGGCATTACAGCTACCATTCTTATATTAGCGAAATCCCGGGGGAAATAATCGCGGAGGAAATTGTGGGTAAAGAAATGTTTGAAAACTCGAAATGTGCAAATTCTCCAAGAACTGCAGTTCAATGACAATGCGCTGTTTAAAAATATCGAAGCAAAATTTTTATACTCTTCTAACAATGGTGAAACCCGCCATTCAAACGAGACACCAAATTCAGAGACGCAATACCTGCCGAAGACGTACCGTTGAAAATGTCTTCGGCCTGGTTGCTTCCGTGTTCCGAATTTTCCTAAGGCCAATTAAGTTCAAAGTTAAAAGTACGATTGTGGACAGAGTCTTATGTTGCGTATATCTGCACAATTTCCTTTGTATAAAGCCAGAATGTACAAGGTTTTACTGTCCAGTGGGATCTTTGAACATTGAAGATGCCAGCAAAGGAACTACTACCTATTCCCGGAACTTGGCTTCGCCCCACTTCGGAGAATTCCTCTAAGACTCTCTGAAAGCTGCAGAATTGTGGGATGAATTCGTAGAATATTTTATGTCACCGATAGGCAGCATACCATGGCAAGATAACTACTTGTAAGGAAGTTTCATCTTCAGTTCTAATAATATAACAAACATTTTCAACTGGAGATGTATCTGGAAAATGTAGCTGAGTAACATACTTTCAATAAATTTAGTTTCTGTAAGAAAGAAACCTGCTCATTACCTACCCGCCTTTTATCTAATATATTAGAACGAATTGCTCTTGATCCGAGAAAAATAGCATAGCAATACGTAAGTTAAGATTAAAAGGTGTGATTAAGTTAAATAGTTGTCCATTGTGTAAGCCTCTTGACGTTACAGCGCTATGCCAAACTCTGCATTTCACATCATAAAAAAGTTGCGGGTTTTGCCGTAGTTATGATGTAAATAACTTCGCGAGCGTAAATCTCGCGAAGTTATTTACAACATATAACCTGACTGACATCGACTAACATAGAAAGCATTCCCTTCCAAAGAATAATCTGAAACTTTTAACTGGAAGACATTATGCAACTGTAAAAATGATTTTTGTTTATTCACAACATTCGTTGATACTTTCACAAATTCACATAAATGCATCTGACTGCTTATTACAACAAATGTTGTTTACTGAATAATACGGCATTTAATGCTCTTTAAATCTGCCTATTGATATACTAAGTACATGATGAAGCTTGAGCCTTCCCACCATTCGTTAAACGAGATTAAATATTTCCTACGTGAAAGTACAGTATACTGCACTCTGAATTTTACGAATCCTGCACCGAATGTTTGTACAATAATTTCGCAAAACACACAATCCTACATTGTCAAAACTCTTCACAAAAATCAACCAGTGTAAAATGTTAATTAAAATGAGCATGGATTAATTATAAATGATGTGGAAAACTACTAAATATTTATTATAAGTACTGTCACTTAAATGAATATAATCTTTATTTTTGACGTCCCATAACAATGAAAACGAACATTAATCTTCGAAAAATGATAGCGTTTCGTCGTTGGAGAGCGACATATTGCAAGCGGAGACGCACGAGAATCCACTTCAGCTGGAAACGCTTGCAATACCCCGTGCCTCCCGGTTTGTTGAACGGAATGAGGATTTCGGGCATGCCCTTGACGCATGCCTTCCGAGCCTCTCCCCCGTTCAACATGACGCATGCCTTTGACGACCGAAAGTTGAACAGGTGTGGACATAGCTTATAAGAGTTAGTGACAGTAATAGTGATTTTAGAATACAGTAGGAAATAAATTTAAAAAAATTGTGATTGATTTTAGAAACTGCCTACATAAGAAAAATTGAAAACATGATTTTTTATAACACGATTATGAACAAAAGATTACTGTACTTTGATTAACCATGTCTAAAAATACTTTGCAAGCAATTTTCTATTAAATGTTTCCACAGCTTTTAAATAAGCAGAACAAAAACTTAGGATAACTGTAGCAATTTAAAAACAAGCAGATTTTTAAAAGAATGTTGTGTATAGCTTTTAGATACAGTGTGGATGCTAGTATTGAACTTAATTACAAGCAACAGTGTAATGCAGTTTGTAAAATTATTAATCATCTCAAAGAAATGTGAACTCTACACAACAGAGCCATGGCTTTAAAAATATGTTTATAATAATGCAGGATGTTGTGGAAAACAATATGGGAAAAAGAATTAGGCGAGGAAAACACATTTATCAAAAGAAGTTCAGTCATATTCAATTTCTCAACTGCTGTTATTTCTGATAAACATTTTTTATCTGTTGATAATTTTTTCTAAAACTTAAAAACGCACAGTCCAAATCTCAGTTAGATAACATATAACTAGACACCATATTTGTTGATTTATCTAAAGGAAATCAGAAAAGTCATCAGATTCAATTGATACAGTGAGATTTGCAGCAGATTATACAATAAGTTGCTTTGCAGAAATAAGTGCTTTACTAGGCTATACACTCATACATTCAGTATTTATACCCTCCAGATGATCTTCCTCTAAAGGATGCTATGAAAAAGGAATAAATATATGAATTACTAATAATTAATGCGATGTTGTTGCAGGCCATGTTTCCACAGTTGTTTAATTAATTACTAGTTGAAAGAACACGCCAATGCAACTGTTTAGTTTATTTATTGCTGCGTTTCACCTCTCATCGAGGCATCATCAGCGACGAATTATTTACATTTTTTACTCTGGTATGCAGCTGCGCATCTCCGTTTTAATATACAACGCATGTTTTGCCTGTATCATATTTACAATATTGTTTTGTTATCATCGTTCAGTCGTCTGTTAGCTAACAGACTGAACGATAAAGGGTAACAGTAACTACTTTCTTTGGTATATATGAAATGTAGAGAAAATTTAAATTCTACTTGCCTTCATTTCACTTCTAGGCGTACATAAGAAGCAACATGCTACTCCAGAGGAAAAAATTCAAGTAAAATGATTTTGAAAGAAGCCTGCCAGAATTAACTGTAAATGTAAAGTATTTTGAAGAAAGTACAATACACTTATAAGGAGAATGAGAAATGACCTGTATCACACCATTAACATTTTCCAGTGGATA
>JARYHS010009687.1:0-20692 GCA_031002005.1 Vandiemenella viatica | reverse complement strand
AATAAGAGAAAATACTGTCAATTTTGGTTTAAAAAACTGAACGCTCCTCCCCCTATCCACCCCCATAATTTTTGCCAATTTTCTTTATCAAAGGTACAGTGGACCATTTAAATGATGATCTCATTAAGTTGGCAATTATTGTAGTTTCTCATGGAAAAGGTATCTGAACAAAAAAAATAAAAAACAAAAAACAAAAAAAAAAACACCCCTCTCCCCTTTACACACGTTAATTTTATAGAAACCTACATTTCTTATCTGATTTTTACTGAACTTTGCCCATGTATACTTTAAAACAAAGAGAAAAATCCTGTCAATATTTAGTCTCCCAAAGTGCACCCCCCCCCTTCTTCCACCCTTTAATTATGTCAATGTTCTCATAAAAAGCTACACTCAACACCGTTTGACCGATTATCATAAAAGTTGGCATATACATGTACTTTTCATGGAGTAACTGACGAAAAAAGAAATAAAAAAACCCACCCCTCTCCCCTTTACACCCCTTAATTTTTATACAAACCCACATTTTTTATCAGATTTCGATGAAACTTTGGACATGTATAGTAATAATAAGAGAAAAATACTGTCAAGTTTTGGTTTGAAAAAACTGAAGCCCTCTCCCCCCTATCCACCCCTAAATTTTTACCAATGTTCTTTATACAATGCTAGTCGACACATTTAACTGGTCTCCATTAATTTTGGCATATACATGAATTTTTCATGGAGAAGGTTTCTGACCAAAAATTTAAATAATAAATAAACCACCCCATGTCTCCCTTTACACCCTTAATTTTATGGAAATCTACATTTCTTATCTGATTTTTATTGAACTTTGCCCATGTATACTTTAAACAAAGAGAAAAATCCTGTCAATATTTGTTTTGCCATGCTCAACCCCTTTCCTCCTTCAACCCCATTAACTTTTGTCAATATTCTTTATAAAAAGCTACAGTCGCAATCGTTTGACCGATAACCATGAAAGTTGATGCTTATATGTATTTTTCTTACGAAGAAGGTGTCTGACCAAAAGATCTAAAAACCACCCCCCTCTCCCCATTAAACTGCTTAATTTTTATACACAACCTCAGTTTTTATCCAGTTTAGACAGAACTTAGCAAATTTTTACTATAAAACAAAGAGAAAAATGATGCCAACTCTTGGTTTGCAAAAAATGAACCCTCTCCCCTTTTCCACCCCCTCGATTTTTGTCAATTTCTTTTTAGAAAGCTACAGTCGACCATTGACCGATCTTTATTAAAGTTGGCACATATATATGTAATTTTTTTATGGATAAGATCTCTGACCAAAAATAAAAAAAAAACTACCCTAGCTACCCATCCCTTAATATTTATATAAAATCCTCATGGAAAAGGTATCTGAACAAAAAAAAATAAAAAAACCAAACAAAAAAAAAACACCCCTCTCCCCTTTACACACGTTAATTTTATAGAAACCTACATTTCTTATCTGATTTTTACTGAACTTTGCCCATGTATACTTTAAAACAAAGAGAAAAATCCTGTCAATATTTAGTCTCCCAAAGTGCACCCCCCCCCTTCTTCCACCCCTTTAATTATTGTCAATGTTCTTCAAAAAAGCTACACTCAACACCGTTTGACCGATTATCATAAAAGTTGGCATATACATGTACTTTTTCATGGAGTAACTGACGAAAAAAGAATAAAAAAAACCCCCCTCTCCCTTTACACCCCTTAATTTTTTATACAAACCCACATTTTTTATCAGATTTCGATGAACTTTGGACATGTATAGTAATAAATAAAGAGAAAAATACTGTCAAGTTTTGGTTTGAAAAAACTGAAGCCCTCTCCCCCTATCCACCCCCTAAATTTTTACCAATGTTCTTTATACAATGCTAGTCGACACATTTAACTGGTCTCCATTAATTTGGCATATACATGTAATTTTTCATGGAGAAGGTTTCTGACCAAAAAATTTAAATAAATAAATAAACCACCCATGTCTCCCTTTACACCCCTTAATTTTATGGAAATCTACATTTCTTATCTGATTTTTATTGAACTTTGCCCATGTATACTTTAAACAAAGAGAAAATCCTGTCAATATTTGTTTTGCCAATGCTCAACCCCTTCCCTTCAACCCATTAACTTTTGTCAATATTCTTTATAAAAAGCTACAGTCGCAATCGTTTGACCGATAACCATGAAAATTGATGCTTATATGTATTTTTCTTACGAAGAAGGTGTCTGACCAAAAGATCTAAAAACCACCCCCTCTCCCCATTAAACTGCTTAATTTTTATACACAACCTCAGTTTTTATCCAGTTTAGACAGAACTTAGCAAATTTTACTATAAAACAAAGAGAAAAATGATGCCAACTCTTGGTTTGCAAAAAATGAACCCCTCTCCCCTTTTCCACCCCCTCGATTTTTGTCAATTTCTTTTTAGAAAGCTACAGTCGACACCATTTGACCGATCTTTATTAAAGTTGGCACATATATATGTAATTTTTTTATGGATAAGATCTCTGACCAAAAATAAAAAAAAACTACCCTAGCTACCCATCCCTTAATATTTATATAAATCCACATTTGATTCGAATCGGTGGAAGTTCTCATATGTATACTTTAAAACAAATAGAAAAAGAAAAATACTATCCACATAACTTTCTTTATTCAAAGCTACAGTCGACACCATTTAACTGATCTCCATTAAAGTTGGCAATTACATGTAGGGTATACTCCAAAGTGGTCCCATATGAATTTCTTTGAGAAACCACCCCTTCTGCCCCCCTCCGCCCCTAATTTTTATACAAATCCACATTTTTTATTCGATCTCGATGAAACTTTGGACATATATAGCCAAAAATAAAGAGAAAAATACTGTCAACTTTTTTTAAAAAAATTGAACCCCTCTCCCCCTATCCACCCCCTTAATTTTTGCCAATTTTCTTTATTCAAAGCTACAGTCGACACCATTTAACTGATCTCCATTAAAGTTGGCAATTAATGTAGGGTATACTCCAAAGTGGTCTCATATGAATTTGAGAAACCACCCCTTCTACCCCCCTCCGCCCCCTAATTTTTATACAAATCCACATTTTTTATTCGATCTCGATGAAACTTTGGACATATATAGCCAAAAATAAAGAGAAAAATACTGTCAACTTTTGGTTTAAAAAAATTGAACCCCTCTCCCCCTATCCACCCCTTAATTTTTGCCAATTTTCTTTATTCAAAGCTACAGTCGACACCATTTAACTGATCACATTAAAGTTGGCAATTACATGTAGTTTTTAATGGTCAAGGATTCTGACCAAAAAAAAATAAAAAAACACCCTCTCCCATTTACACCCCTTAATTTATAGAAAACCTACATTTCTTATCTGATTTTTACTGAACTTTGCCCATGTATACTTTAAAACAAAGAGAAAAATCCTGTCAATATTTAGTCTCCAAAGTGCACCCCCCCCTTCTTCCACCCCTTAATTATTGTCAATGTTCTTCATAAAAAGCTACACTCAACACCGTTTGACCGATTATCATAAAAGTTGGCATATACATGTACTTTTTCATGGAGTAACTGACGAAAAAAGAAATTAAAAAACCCACCCCTCTCCCCTTTACACCCCTTAATTTTTATACAAACCCACATTTTTATCAGATTTCGATGAAACTTTGGACATGTATAGTAAAAATAAAGAGAAAAATACTGTCAAGTTTTGGTTGAAAAAACTGAAGCCCTCTCCCCCTATCCACCCCCTAAATTTTTATCAATGTTCTTTATACAATGCTAGTCGACACATTTAACTGGTCTCCATTAAGGTTGGCATATACATGTAATTTTTCATGGAGAAGGTTTCTGACCAAAAAAATTTAAATAAATAAATAAACCACCCCACGTCTCCCTTTACACCCCTTAATTTTATGGAAATCTACATTTCTTATCTGATTTTTATTGAACTTTGCCCATGTATACTTTAAAACAAAGAGAAAAATCCTATCAATATTGTTTTGCCAATGCTCAACCTCTTTCCTCTTCAACCCCATTAACTTTTGTCAATGTTCTTTATAAAAGCTACAGTCGCAATCGTTTGACGATAACCATGAAAGTTGATGCTTATATGTATTTTTCTTACGAAGAAGGTGTCTGACCAAAAGATCTAAAAACCACCCCCTATCCCCATTAAACTGCTTAATTTTTATACACAACCTCAGTTTTTATCCAGTTTAGACAGAACTTAGCAAATTTTTACTATAAAACAAAGAGAAAAATGATGCCAACTCTTGGTTTGCAAAAAATGAACCCCTCTCCCCTTTTCCACCCCCTCGATTTTTGTCAATTTCTTTTAGAAAGCTACAGTCGACACCATTTGACCGATCTTTATTAAAGTTGGCACATATATATGTAATTTTTTTATGGATAAGATCTCTGACCAAAAAATAAAAAAAAACTACCCTAGGTACCCATTCCTTAATATTTATATAAAATCCACATTTTGATTCGAATCGGTGGAACTTCGCATGTGTATACCTTAAAACAAATAGAAAAAGAAAAATACTGTCCACATATCTTCACAAAAATGCAAATCCTATCCCCCTTTCAACCCCATTAATTACTGTTCTTTATACAAAACTACCGTTTCTCTCTGATTTTGAAGGAAGTATGCTCATGTATACTGCAAAACAAACAGAAATATACTGTCTACATTTGGTTTCGAGAGTCAAAACACCGCTCTGACCTTTCCATCATTTAATCAACAGTTTCTTTCCGATTCTGAAGGAAATTTGACACATACACTTTAAAACATACAGAACAATTTTGTTTAAATTAGGTTGCTTAATTTTTTTTTATACATACCTACAGATTTATCTGATATCAATAGAAATTTACACACGTATACTTTAAATCAATCAGAAAAGGCAGTCTACATTTGGTATACAAAAGCTCAATCCCTCTTCCCCTTTACCATCACCCCTTTTAGTTTCCAATGTTCTTTACAAAATATCCACAATTTTAAATTCCGTCAAAATCAATTAAGCTATTTTTAAGTCATGGCTTAATATTTATAAAATAATGTCGTAATGTCTCAACATGTACTTCAGATTTCAACTTTGATCCCAAGCTTTCACCAATTAAAAATCTATATTTTTTGTGTGATGCCGGAGCAAATAGATATATTCCAGAGAGATTTCTGTATGTGGTATGTATTAATGCCCAGATGTTACATGTTTCGGTTATCGAGCAGCAGCTTTAACAGATGTTATGATAAGATCGAAACATAGCCTGACATTCCTTAACAGAACGCCCAATTCACCCCGTTCTGGAAGTGGTTGTGGTATATAAAGACATAATTCTTCTTTGAAAGCAAGTGCTTTGATCTCTGGGCTACCAGGATGTTCGCAAAATGGGAACTGCTGCGGCATGTTTAAAATACTAAACGAAGTATAATACCACTAAAAATTTAAAAATAAAATAATTGTTTAAAAAAACATAAAAACCGCCTTCAAAAAAGCACTAAAAATTTTAAAATAACTTTATACCTTGCTTAGGAAAAAGTAAATCCAAATAGACAACATTTTACATTACTTTCATTGAAATTTTGACATTAATTAGTTATTTTTGAAGTCGGTGCCAGCGAAAGCAAGAAAAACAAAACAAAAAGATAAAAACAATAAGGAATAACATTAATACTTAAAAAATCATTTTACTGCTTACCTACAATTAATGCTAGAAACATGTTTCAACAAAACTGAAACATACAGATGATATGCCGATAGTATACTCTGTAAATCGTTTACTTCATGATGCAACGTACCAACTGACACTGTAGCGCCAGAGATATTCCTGGATGACCAATAAGGCGAAGCCACAGATTAAAATACTATTAATTTGTTTCCCTAAGATGTCTCCCACAGTAACACAATCTGCCTCACAACATGCTGTAAAATATTGGAAATTTTTGTTCGTACTACCCGTTTCGCCAAAAAAGAAGTTCAGTAATTAATTCTTCGCGATGTGACAGCTGGCACCGACTCCAAAAATAACTAATTAATGTCAAAATTTCAATGAAAGTAATGTAAATGTTGTCTATTTGGATTTACTTTTTCCTAAGCAAGGTATAAAGTTATTTTAAAATTTTTAGTGCTTTTTTAAACAATTATTTTTTGATCTTATAATAGACATAGTTCGATAAAGTAAATGAGTTAAATCGTATACTTTTACTATGTAAATTTTGATTTTTTTGCAGAGTTATTGCTGAACATTTTAATATAATGTCTATGTTTCTGGCGATAAAGTATTGAGCTAGATACTTTGTTTATAATCGACTATACACCGCCGTGCAGCGGGCAACTTATTGTATGATCAGGAGGCTGCTCCCCTCATGAGCTTTTGTCAGTAATTTCTCTCAGCAGCCTTAATATTGATTGGATACGTCTAAAAATGTTTAGAACATCAAAAAACTTGGTTCGGGGTGAAATATATTTCGACTACAATGTATATGCATCAACATCATCATGGGTTCTCTGCTATACAGCAGGTCCACGCACAGTGACAGCCCTCCACGCCTCCCTCTGTTCCGCCAGTCTCTTAGTCTCTATATATCTCCCGTTTATCATTATATCATCCATCATTTTCATCCTTCGGCGACCTCTTTTCTCTCCTCTCCGTTTACAGTCCCCTCCTGAGCAGTTTTAAGCAGACATTCGTTCCTTAGCACATGCCCAATCCAGTTCTTTTTTCTGTTTATTATTGTTATTATGAGTGACCTTTTCTTTCCTATTAGTTCCAGCACTTTCTCATTTATTACTTTGTCCTTCCAACTTATTTACTCCATCCCCCTCCATACCCACATTTCAAAAGCTTCTAACCTTTTTAGATCTTCTTTGCGTACCGTCCATGTTTCTGCTCCATACAGTCCTACGCTTCATACAAAACATTTAGCTAATTTTTTGCTCAGGGGTTTGTCCAGCCTTCCGCATAGTAAATTTTTCTGTGTATTGAAAGCTTCCTTTGCCATTGATATTCTAGTTTTTACCTCCTTCTTGCAGCTCACATCACCACTCACAATACTCCAGAGATATTTAAAGGACTCCACTTGTTCAATTATTTCTCCTATAGCGTTATCATCATTTCTTTCCTACTCTTTCTCAACTTCATACATTTAATTTTAGTCCTATTGATTCTCATTTCGATTTTTTCACGACCTCTGCCTAAAATCTCTAACATTCTTCTGAGTATCTTGACACTTTCTGCCAGCTAAACCATGTCATCAGCAAACCTTATGCAGCTAATCCTACGTCCACCCATGCATACACCTCCTTTACCTCTTAAACTTCTTTTCATACTGTCCTCCAAACATATGTTAAATAATATGTGTGACAAACGACATCCATTTCTTACACCTTTTCCAATCTTTCCCTCTTCTGTAAGATCATTCCCCACTCTCACTCTCACTCTTTGCTCGATGTATAATTTACTTATTAGCCTTCTTTCCTTGCAATTTATACCATTACTAGCAGAAGTCCCGGCGTTGCCCGGTTTAGTTGTTGTTGATTTACCCATACACTGTTTCTATTAATGCAATCAGTAACATGTTCCAAGTTTCATACAATTTGGGCCATCAATTTCCGGAATTAAAACATACCTAGATTCATCCCCAACTTACCAAGAAAGAAGTGGGTTTAATTTGATTTATCCATGCACTATTTTTATTCGTCTGAACAGATTCATGCTCACCAAGTTTTACGGATTTCGTACCAGCCATTTCCGGTATTAAACTAACCGGTGATTTAACAGCACACTTCCAAGAAGCTTGGGTGCTTTGATACGGAATGTCAGTTTCATTTTAGTCCAGGTTACATTTCAACCTAATTACTGCTCGAAAATCGAAACATTACGCACATTATTCGAAAATCGAAACATTATTACATACCACATACAAAAAAATGTATCTGGAATATATCTGTTTATTCCTGCATTACGCAAAAAATACCTCCTTTCAGAATTTGAAAGTTTGAGTTCAAAATTAAAATTTTACGAATATTTCAAGCCGTTACGGCACCTTTACTTTAACAATAATCAAGCATTATCTGATAACTGCTGAATCGATTTTGAACGAGTTTTCGTAACGTCAAACATTAGATGTGTCTGAATGTGCTAGCTCATCTGCCGCTGGAGTTAAAAAAATTTCTCATTATGTTACTTCATCTTGCACTGTAGCTCAAAATTAAATTGTATTTCGTATCTGTATAGTTGAATATCCAGTATTCACAGCTTTATATCAGTTATTCAGAAATAAGCGAGAAATAAAAAAAAAAAATATCTTTACTTCGATTTATTTCTGGGATTTACGGACTATGGCACCATGGTTATCATATTAACTGCATTACGAAACAAAGCAATAAATTATAAAATTAAGAAAAGACGCTTTGTTGTCCTAAACTGTTTTTATTTGCAACACTAAAGTCTTAATACATCGTTCCATTTCTATTAAAACCCATCAGCCCACGCATTAATTATTATGAACACAATGACTCTACTTTTAGCTCCAAACGCCAGATATTTTTGTCTGACAATCGATATATGGAATAGATTATAATACGACTGAAAGCTAGATTATGTCAGAAAGTAAGGAAAAATTTAATGTTTAGCTACAGGCCCAAGAGGTATTCGTCACATCCTCAGTATTTTGCTTGTGAAACCATGTAAAATCGAAAAATGGATGGCCGGGCGGGGATTTGAACACAGGTGATCTCGAGTTCAAGGCTTGAGCGCTACCGTTCAACCATCAATCTCGCTTTATAGTTTAATTTAATTGCGATAGAGCCCACGCCCCTGAAGTAATTTCTCCACACACCCTTTTTCGCCTATCAGAGTATTTTTGCCGTTTGTGTTAAGTTTTTGTATCTCAGATATGTTGCATTTAAACTTTCTTCACAAGGAAACAAAATTCCATGTTGATTTAGTACTAAAACAGTATTCGTTGAATGTGAATACTCTTTTATGAAAAATCTTTCAAATGTCGCGTTGCAATTTGGTGATGTATTCTTATGTAACACGACAAGACAAATCAAAATGAAGATTTTATATATATATATCGTTTACACTTCTCGTTAAACCAGATGATGGATTCTTATCTAACTCTACGAGACACATTGAAAGTGAAATGTAAAATATTGTTTTGTCCTTGGGATATTGTATCTCTAAATTGAGGTTGAGAGTTTGAAACGCAACCTGGACCAGAAAAAATCTAAATTCACAAGGTACTACATGTACAATGGGAGTTTTGTTTTCTTTCTAGCGCTTGTTGTCAAGTTGAGAAGAAAATCGTTGTCAAACGGAAAAGAATCTATATCTATAAATAATTTTTTACTTTCGATAACTCGAGAGCTAAGCGAGACATGTAATTTTTTTTTTTTTTTTTTTACTTTCTATCTGTGTCATTGAGTTATATAAGAATTCATCATCAAATTGCGGCGCAACAGTTGACATAGAAATCCGCATTAGTAAACAATTGAATAAATTATGAAATTAATAAAAGCTGATAAAAGCCATTGCATTACTAAACAACGCTATAAAATCAATAAAAGCTAAATTACAAACTTCTAATGATAATAAAAAAATCATGTGCGTACGTATTAATTATTGGGAACGAAATGAATCTGTAAGTTCCAAGCGCCTGAAATTTTAGCTATACAGATTTAGTCTTTTATGCAAATACAGAAAATCCAATACTGAAAAACACAATCCATAGGGAAAAAAATACGTTAAACGTTGGTTAATGTGAATAACTGAATCCAAACTGAAACGCCAGAGATATTTTAGTATTAGTTTTACCTGTATAATTCAGGAGTAGTTTATGTCGCGATACATGATGTTACAACGTGATATTGTGCTTATGAAAGTTACTTAAATAACTGATAACTAAATTCCCATTGGTTGTAACAAAAAGGTTCAGTTTTCATTATGGTCCCGGCTGAATTTCAACCTAACCACAATCTCCGCTAATATTGGTGCCACAAATTCAAAGCTTCAATCACACGCGCATTGATACAATCATTTTGTCCTAAGTTAGCAACGTCGTTTATCGCGACGTAAACTTGAACCTATAATTCAACGTAATTTATCCAGAAAATTGTCGTAAATAATTGATTTTAATAACATTGATATCAGAGACAAATACTATAGCTGATGGTCAAAGACATTGCCAGACATCAGGGGCAAAGAAAATCTCTACTGATTTTTCGTTCTTAATTCCTCGCATTCAATACGGCCATCGAGCGTTTAAAAACTAAACACCCCATATTAAAGGAAGTTTTGTTCAGTTTGGAGTATAAAAAAATGGTTATTATTGTAAATTGTTCATCAAAGGCTATGGTCAGAGATATTATATTGTAGTTGTGTGTTTAGTGCGACGTATGCAGCATCTAGTCATTCCTCCTGTGGAATTCCTCATCATACATTTAATGCTCCTACATTATTTGACGTTGAAACATAAGACATGCCAGACAAGTGAATTAAGCCTCTAAGCTTTAAAACGGTGAAAACCCCATCGAATTCTGCTGCGTAGATTCCGAGTTTTTATGCGACCAATATTTCCGGTTTTCGTTTTATAGATATAGATTGTTTAGAACAGTCATTAACTTCACCCATTGTACTCTGTCAAAAGCCTTTTCCAGGTCTATGAAAACCAAGTAACAATCTCGTTCCCTTTCAATGTATCTTTCTCCTATTGTTCTCAGCAAACCAATAGCGTCTCTTGCACTTCTTCCTTTTTGAAATCCAAACTGTTCTTCAGCAATTGACATGGACAGTTGCTAGATATTAGTCTATTTAACACTCTTAGTAATATCTTAGCAGCGTGACATAAGAGACTAATGGTTCTGAACTCTTCACATTTCACTGCATTCTTTTTCTTTTCAGTTGGTATCAACACTGTTGTTAAAAAAGTTTTTTGGCCATTCTCCTCTTTCATATATCTCATTGCACAAATATTGTATTTTTCTTCTTCCCTCATCTTTCAAACTTTTCAGAATTTCTACAGGTAACTCATCGATCCCACAGGCTTTCTTGTTCTTCATCTCCGCCAAAGCCTTCTCCACCTCCCCCTCCAGAATATGGCCTCCCATCTCCTCCTTGCTGACTTTATCTTCTTCTTCTATTGCCAAATCCTTCAGACGGTGTTGCAGATCATACAGTTCTTCTGCATATTCTTTCCATTTTTGCTGTATTTCATCAGCCTCTCTGGCTAACGTTCCATCCTTGGTTTCCACTCCCAGCCCCGCTGTTCTTCTTTTTACTTGAAAGCATTTCTGTATGGCTTCTTTGTACATCAAGTCAAATTTTCCCTCTCTTTCTAATTGCTCTACTGTTCACACTTACTTCTCATCCAGTTCTCTCTTGCTTTCTCCACTTCCCTTTTCAATTCATTATTTAATTTTCTGTATTTCCTTCTCCCCTCCTCAGTGCCTGTGTTTTTCCATTTCCTTCTCTCTTTCATCTTCTGTAGCATTGCTACAGTCACCAATTCTTTCTTTGTTCTACTGCTTTTCTTAAATCCTATTACTTCTGCAGCAGCCCATTTCAGACTCTCCTTCATCCTTACCCATTTTTCATCCATACTCTCATTTATATTTCCTCTATCCCATTCATTTATAAAGATTTTTTCTATTTCTTACCTTGTCCTTCCTCTTTAAGAGCAACAGTATTGAACCTTTTTACTATCTTCCCTTTCTCAATTCTTTTCAGTCTCATTTCTATTTCAAGATTATGATCAGAATTAACATCAGCTCCTAGGTAAGTTTTTGAATTTTTAAACTAATTCCCATGTCTGTTCTGGATTAGTATATAGTCAATCTGATACCTATTTCCCTCAAAGGGAGAGGTCC
Source organism: Vandiemenella viatica (assembly GCA_031002005.1). Taxonomy (NCBI): domain Eukaryota; kingdom Metazoa; phylum Arthropoda; class Insecta; order Orthoptera; family Morabidae; genus Vandiemenella; species Vandiemenella viatica. The sequence continues at coordinate 8,821 of JARYHS010009687.1, read as the reverse complement.
AAGTATAAATTCTTCTTTTGTGGTTTTCAAAAATAGCGTTTCCAACTACCAATTCATTTTCCTTACAGAAACTTACCAGCCTCTCTCCTCACTCATTTCGCATACTTGTCAATTGTTCCCTCTCCAAACTACTGCATTCCAGTCCCCAACGTCATAAAACAAGAATTTCTCTTTTCCTGGTTTATAATTTCCTCCAGCACATTATAACATCCCTCCACTTCCTCATCCGAGTGCTGGCTTGTCGGCAAATACACTTGAATCAAAACTATATCAAAAGGTGCCCTAAATCTATTGATATAGAACAACGAAAAACGTGGTGCCCGGTGAAACAAATGTGGAATGCAGTGTATATACAGCATATGAAATCTCAAATCACATTCTATAGAACAACCGGAAAAGCTTTTGCCCGATGACATACATTTTGCATGCAGAGCTTATGCAGCATATAAAGCTCTTAATCTTGTTCTATAGAAGAACAGAAATTTTTGTGCGTTGTGATTTACATGTCGAATTTAATGCTTCTGTATGGTATGGAGCTCTCAATCGAATTCTATAAATCTGTGCTCGGAACTGGGGTACAATTTCTGTGGCTACCATCCAGCTTGCTGCTAATTGTTTTACATGATATCTGCTAATAAGATTTTTAATTTTCAAGGTCGTTGTTCTTTAGCGTCTGACTAGAAACCGAAAGGTCCCCGGTTAGAATCCCTGTCCAGGTGGGGTTGTTCGTAGGCTACTAAACACGATCTTCAGCTCTGGCATAGCTTGCTGTGTAATGTGAAGTACGCCAGAACGCTTCCGTGGTTCGGTTTCCAAATTAAATTGTAAATATCTTATACCCTGAAATAACTACTTTCCCGCCGCGATTGAAAATAACGTTTTTCTTTTAAGAAAAACCGTAAGGCACGATACTGGTTATAGTGTTGTGTGTAGAAACTCTTGGGTACAGCTCCAGGAACTTTAATAATTGTTTCTTGTGTTTTGACACCTAGAGTTAAATATTAGGCACGTTAAAAATTTTCTATCCCTACATGTAGTCTCGGTTCGACTCTTTGTTCACGGAAAGTCTCTAGTTCGACTCCCCAACAAGTTAGTAATTTTTTAATCATACTTATAAGCTGAAAAGCACACGGTTCGACTCCTGGTGAAGGGAGTGTTTCCCGTTCGACTAGAGGTCGAAGGAGAGGTGAAAATAAGGTTAGTATTAATAATTTGGCCTCGAGGAATGAAGTTTAATTAAGTTTCGCCTTAAGGGGGCTGAGCTGAGGATACCGGTGGTGGTTAATTAACCTTGAATATACCGAATCAATGCAATTGAATGAAGATTCGTTATAGGATTACCTTTGAACCCCAAGGGCAGGTATAAGAGCTTCCTACAACCACGCTTGGGTTGTGCGCTTATATCGTTCGTCCGAAAGTCACATCAGGCAGGGTACGTGAGGGAAAAGAAATGAGATCCCACAAAAACAATTGTTATAAAAATAAGCCAAGTCTCGTGTTTGTTTAGGAAAAAAAAGTTATGACATCTTGTATTGAGCTGGCTGTTTTTGATGGTGGATTTTTTTTTAAAAAAAATCTTGTCTCTTGGCCATTATGCATGTCATGTTTTCTAAAACCTTTATAAATGCGCTACATTATCAATCTTAAATATCAACAAAGCCCAAGATTTCCGTCACACGTCTTTTGGGTTTGAAAAGTCCTAAAATAAATAATATATATTATGGCTTTCATTTCAGTAAAAATTACACATGCATAAGATTTTTTTTATTATTTTTTTTACATCCACGATATATAACAACCAGAAAAATCATTCTTTCTTAGAAAGTGAAGTGAATACAAACCGTAAAGGGTAGACTTGGCTCAGGACAATATATAATTATTTTTTGCCACTAAATAAACAAGAGACTTGGCCTATATTTACAACAATTTTTTATGGAATTCCCTTTTCTCCTATAGATTTCAAGTTCTCCTGGAATTTTATCAATTCCAACGGCCTTATGTGACATCAAATCTTTATCAAACTTTCTATTAAATCAGGATCTTTTGAGTCTTCTTTTACCAGCACACTATTCATCAAATCATCCCCACCGGACAGTTTAGCTATGTATTCCTTCCACTGGGTAGCTAAATCGTTTCAGTTTAAATATGTTTCCCATGAAGAGCTATTATTCAAAATTTTGTTTGTTGATCCCACATGACATAGCAATTTTTTTTTTGTCTACATCTATTTCTCATTCTACTTCTTCGCACTTCTCTTAAAGATACTATTATGTTTGCTTTCTTGTATTTCCAATTTATTAGATTTTTTAAATGACTGTGCTGTCCTCTTCCTGTTTCTCCCTGAGCATTTTTTTGCCTTTCGAGTGGCTTTTTTTCCACAACCGAATATTTGTTTATGAGCTTCGACTAGTTTTCTATTCAGTTCATTCCATTCGTCTTCAGACGAACTCTTTCCATTGTTATTCATTAAACCCATGTCTACCATTTCCGCACATGTTTCTGTCATGTTGGATTGTTTTGGTTTGTTCATTTCCAGACTTTGCTCCCTAAGTTGCTTTTTTACTCTCTTAAATTTCAGCATGCACTTCATAACTAGCAGATTATGTATGTCATCTTCTGCATATACATTGCAGCCTAGAACTTATTATATATATACATACCTGCGATTTTTAACGTTCTCAGGTGTATATTCTTCGTGACTGAGTCTGAAAGAGGGTTTTTCCACGAAAAGTTTATATTTTTCCCGCATTTCCAACAAATTGCTCATTTCCTTTCCCAAAACCAAATCTTCCTTCAATATTCCCCGCTTTTCTTTTTCCAATTATAACATTCCAATTACCCATGAATTTTAGATTTCACCCTCCCCCCACTGCATATTTTAGATTAATTCTTCAATTACTTCATACATTTTTTTGTATTTCTTTATCATCTTCCTGTGAGTACACTTGTGTAAAGTGATTAGAGCAGGCTTAGTTTCTACCTTGATCAACGTAATCCTGACACAAAACTGTTCATAATAACTCACCCGTTTTCCGAATCTCTTGTTCATTATTAATATCACACTAGCAACTCCACTCCAACCTTTGTGTTCCCAAGACCAGATATCGTTTTCATCCTTGTACTAATACCAACAACATCTAATTTAAGAAGTTCTCTTTTAAAGTTTTCTAATCTACCTGCTATATTGAGACTACTAAAATTGTAAATTTCCGACTCGTAGATTGTTGTATCCATCCTGATGACTCCTTACTGAGCAGTCCCCTACCGGAGATCCGATTGGGTTAGGGGTGTATTTTACTTGGGGAATATTTTACCCAGAAGAAGCCACCATTCTATAAGTAAATTGAGGGTACTGCATGTAGCTGGTATATGCTTTGGATTGGCTTCCCGTTGTCTTCATCCACCTTCAGGGGCCATTGCCATTCCCGAGTGCAAGAGGTTCTCGTTAACTACTGATCGCTCCTCCGCCCTACTTTTAAGAGGCTACTGGCCGGCAATGGGTAATAACTTACACTGGGAATCATTAAGTTGACAGAGAAACATCCGAGCAAATGGAGTGCATAACGTGAAGGAGAGAGGTTGACATTTGTTTGGATGTGGCTAATATAATCCTTACACCCCATGGGGTCAAGCTCACAAAGAAATTTAGGAGGGAGCAGTTAAAGATGAGGCGTTGTGCTGTCACGAGCTTACCAAAACAAACTGTTGTACTATATAGTTGTACAATGATATGGACCTTACTCTTAAAAACATTTTCGAAAAGATATATTACTTTTTGATCTCACCTCGTATTTTAGATAGTTTTATCGGCCTATGGAAAACATTCTTCACCTGGTGCTTACCTCTTTTTCCGTGAGGTGGTGTGGTAAACACTCTGGTGCAGCGAGTAAGCTAGGGAGCGGTCGGGCTGAGAGATTCTGAAATACACGTCGCAGTGGCTGCAGCAGAAACTGAGGAGCGGCGAGACGCAAGCCGTGCAGCCGGCTGACCGACCAGGCGGAAGCATATTGGAACACGAGATTGCCCAGTCGGCCGTTAGGCCAAACAGTGATCCAGCCCGACATGCAGCGCAGACGATCATCGGCCAGAGGCGGCTCCCACGGCTGTTCCTGCTGCCGTTGCTGAAACACCACATGTTTCTTTTCATTTATGTTTACTAGCGCTAAGGCTTTCCAGGATGATCCTAATCCGGTGTTTTGCTCTTCAAGTATTCTTTCGAGATAGAAAACAATACATGTTCTACTATAGTGCAAATTTTGAATAAAATATTTAAAAGCATGTCAGAAACATGAAATTTTAAGAAACTGATACAACATTCCCGAGTAGGATATTTACTTGCATCTGTTTATGTAACACGCTTTTAAAGGAAGACAATCCATAAAAAAAAAAATCGTAAAAACTACACAAAATTGCAGATGTTTGCATTCCTTTAAAGATCTCAATTTGAATGTGTTGCTGTCATGACAGTTATGATACGTTTAACCTACTCCTCTGTTATTTTAGTTCGTTGATCGTCTTTTTCTTGTCAGGCTATCTTAATAAAACCAGTTGTGTTTAAGACCGTCTTATAACGACAGACAACAGATATATTATATTTCTATTAATTTTTATAATATATGATCCATGTTGTGTTATTCATGAATGTCCTATACGTTTGAAACTCTCTTATCTCTCATTTTCAGTTTATCTAATATACTCCACTTCGAACTGTTTCGTATTGTACAAAGTGGTGTCGTTTAATTTTTGTCTCGTCCTAATTATTGGTTTAGTTAACGAATGCCATTTCATTTTACGCAACTGCAGGTATATAATAACAATTATAATGGCCCTCAGACCCAGATCTTTAATGAAATTATATTTTAAGAATTGTTTGTAACATGCTGGCAGGTTGAGTAAAAATGGTTTTGTATAATTTTCTTGGAGTGTAAGGGTTTGGGAGAGACTACTGTATATTAGTCTTTTCCAACCAAATATCAACCTCTCCTTCACGTGGTGCACCCTGTTTGCACGGACGAGGCTCTGGCGACTGAAAGATTCGCAACTGCTTGCCAACGGCCTCCGAAAGGAGGGCGGAAGGGTGAAGAGCGGTTCAGGGCACCCTCTTGCCCTTGGGGTTGGAAACGATCTCTAAAGGCGGATGAATCAGAAATGATCAACGGCATGGGGATGCAGAAGGCAACGGGAAACCACTGCATTAAAGACCCAAAGGGTATCCAGAGGACATGTAATCCTCTCAAATTACATATATCATGATGGCTTTTTCCTGGGTAAAATATTCCGGAGGTAAAATAGTCCCCCAATCGGATCTCCGGGTGGGGACTGCTCAGGGAGAAGTCATCAGAATGGATAGAAACATTCTACGAGTCGGAGCATGGAATGTTAGAAGTATGAATAGGGCAGGTAGGTTAGAAAACTTAAAAAGGGTGTTGTTGGGATTAGTGAGATTAAATGGAAGGACGCACAGGATTTCTGGTCTGGGGAACACCGGATAATTAGCACACAAGCTGTCAATGGAGTCACTGGTGTAGGATTTGTAATGAACAAGAAAGTAGGGAAACGGGTGAGTTATTATGAACAGGTTAGTAACAGGAACTAAGCCCGTCCCAACCACATTAGTACAGGTATATATGCCAACGTCACAGGAAGATGACGAAGAAATAGAAAAAATAGGTCTATACGCTGAAATTGAAGAATTAATCCAATATGTGAATGGGGAGGAAAATCTAATAATCATGGGTGATTGGAATGCAGTAGTGGGAGAAGGAAAAGATGGCAATACTGTAGGAAGTTTTGGTCTAGGAGAAAGAAATGAGCGAGGAAGCAGGTTGCTAGAATTTTGTGAAAGATATAAGCTAGTAGTGGCGAACACACTGTTTAAGAACATGCAAGAACAATATACATCTGGAAACGTCCTGGGAATACCGGCAGATATCAGCTAGATTATATCATGGTCCAACAGAGATTCAGGAATCAAGTTCTAGACTGTAAAGCGTACCCAGGAGCAGCCATAGACTCGGACCATAGTTTGTTAGTAACGAAGTGCAGGCTGAAATTCAAGCGAATAAGGAAGCAGCATAAGCAGAACAGACTGGAAGTGAATAAACTGAAACAATGTAGCACGAGAGAAAAATTTACAGAAATGGTAGACTTAGGTTTAAGAAGTAAATGTGAAAGGAGCTCAACCGAGGACGAATGGAATGCATTAAAGACCGAAAAAATGAAAGCTGGCAAAGAAACTTGAGGCTTTAGGGAACAAGCTGCCCGAAAATCATGGATCCCAGAAGAAATTTTGCAGCTGATGGATCAGAGGAGAAGGTACAAAAATGCTCAGGATGAAGGAGGAAGAGAGCAGTACAGGCAATTTAGAAATCAAATAAATAGAAAATGAAAAACAGCAAAAGAAAAATGGCTACAAGAGAAGTGTGAAGAAGTAGAAAAGGGAATTGTTGTAGGAAAAGTAGATGTTGCATATAGAAAGATTTTGGAGAAATGAAGAAAAGAGGTATGAACATTAAAACTGCCGATGGGAAACCTCTTTTAAGCTCAGAAGATAGAGCTAACCGATGGAAAGAATACATTGTGAAACTATATGTTGGGGACGACTTGAACAATAGTGTAATGGAAAAGGAAGGTGATTTCGACAATGATGAGATTGAGGAGATCCTGTTTTGAGGACATAATTTAATAAAGCTTGACTTGAAAGCAAATAAGGCAGTTGGAATTGATGAGATCCCTGCAGAACTTCTTAAATCTCTAGGAGAGGAGGGAATCGAAAGATTATTCAAGCTGATATCAAAAAGTTATGAAACAGGAGAAATTCCAACTGATTTTAATAAAAATATCATCTTCAAACTTCCAAAGAAAGCACAAGCCGACAAATGTGAGAATTATCGCACCATTAGTCTAACATCACATGCTTCAAAATTACTGACCAGAATAATATACAGAAGGATGGAAAGAGTAGTAGAAGAGATAGTAGGTGAAGATCAGTTTGGGTTTAGGAAAAATCGGGGTACAAGGAAAGCAATTCTGTCTTTAAGATTAATACTTGAAGGGCAGATCAAGAAAAACAAAGATGCTTATATGGCATTTGTTGATTTAGAAAAAGCTTTTGATAATGTTAGGTGGCACAAGATGTTCAAAATTTTAAAGTAGTCAGGTCTAAAGTATCGAGATAGAAGAATACTCTATAAACTATATAGGAATCAAGTGGCTGTAATAAAAGTAGAGAATCACGAGAGACATGCATGAGTTAAAAAGGGTGATAGACAAGGTTATAGTCTATCCCCGTTAATATTCAACTTGTATGTAGAAGGAGCAATGAAGAAAATAAAAGAAAAATTTCCATGTGGCTTAAGTTTTCAGGGAGAAAAAATCAGTATGCTTCGATTTGCTGATGACATTGTATTGTTAGCAGAGAGGGCTGAGGATATTGATATGTTATTGAATGGTCTATCGGCGGCAAATGGAGAAATTTTGCGGCCCAGGATACCAGTTTTCGACGCCATCAACATGGCGTGTGTTTGAGAATCGGCGCGGGAAGTGTGTTTGTGTACAGTGTGAAGTATTTTGAAAAGAAGTGCAACGGAAAGAAACGAAAAGTTATAAAAGTATTAAGCTTAAATGTTTAAGTCTTTCAAACCCCGTGACGCAAACAGTGAGTACTGAATATTTGCTTTAGGATTTTTATTTGTGGTATCTTGATAAAATTTCTTTTCTCTTTAATTTTGTTGTCAAATTCATTTCGTAACTAATTGAAAATGGCTGACCGTCAAAATTTGTAGGCATTTCTAGAATTATTTGTGACCAATTTTATTACAAAATTTTCTGAATTTGATAGCAAACTTTCTGAAATCAACAGCCAATTTGCTGAGTTTAAAAATGAATTGAATTTTAATGTCAAATTTTCTGAATTAAAAATGAGTTGAATCCTGATAGCAAAGTTTCTGAATTTAGATATGAGTTGAAGCAAAATAATGATATGTAAGTTTTCTAAACTTCGTGATAAGTTTTCTGAACTGAAACAAGTTAATGATATAAAATTTCTAGAATTATTTGTGACCAATTTTAATACAAAATTTTCTGAATTTGATAGCAAACTTTCTGAAATCAACAGCCAATTTGCTGAGTTTAAAAATGAATTGAATTTTAATGTCAAATTTTCTGAATTAAAAATGAGTTGAATCCTGATAGCAAAGTTTCTGAATTTAGATATGAGTTGAAGCAAAATAATGATATGTAAGTTTTCTAAACTTCGTGATAAGTTTTCTGAACTGAAACAAATTAATGATATAAAATTTTCTGAATTAGAAAACTGTTTTGATGTAAAAATAAATAAGCAAATTCAGGGATTTAGTTCTGTTTTCTAAGAGGATATAATTTATTTAAATTCCCCCAGGTTGGGACAAGTAGTCGTAGAATGTCAGGAGAAATTTGAAAAGGTTACGCAAATTTGTGAACAGAATTAAGATTGATAAAGGGGTAGAAAAAATTAATGAAAATTGTGATAAAATGAGGGAGGAGTATGAAAATTTATTCAAAGCCAGTGATAATTGTTATAATATTATATTGAAATAAGTTGACTTAGTTTTGGTTTCAATGCTGTCCGTGGAAATTGTGTAATCTCTGTGGCTGAATAAAACTAAAGTTGTGAATGGAGACTTTCCCGACATACTGATGAAATGAAATCTTCACAGGACTTCAGCCGGATAGCGTCGTAAAAAGACAACCGGCTCTGCTGTCTTCATCAGGTCTACAGCTTCAGATATATTTACCTGAAAATCACTAACTAAACTGCCTTAACATTACAATTACACATAGC
>JARYHS010009686.1:0-14021 GCA_031002005.1 Vandiemenella viatica | reverse complement strand
ATTTTATTGCCTATAGATTTTATTAATACTTAAGGCAAATATTACCTTTCACTTTGAATAGTTGCGTTTGTTCAAAATTCTAATATGAGTCTAATTTTTCACCGGTGCGTTAATTTTATTGGTAGTTTTTAAATCTTTTTTCCATTTTAGTGTTGTTTATAATAAGTTATATGAAACATCAATGTTATAACTACTTGTACATAAGCACTTAAAAAACAGGTTAGGCAAACTTTTATAATCTTCTGACAACTAGTAGTTAAATTTAAAAAAATTAAATTTTGATTTCATCTTTAAGCTTTTTATGTATTTTTTTTATTCTTGATCTGGATTAAATGAGAAAAAATAATATTTAGAAGTGTGGCAGATGGCTTGGGGTAATGTTTAACGGAAATCACAGCAGTTGGCGCGAGAGATGGCTAAAGGAGGTGAAGTTTGTAAAATTAATTGAATATATTTGGACGTATCAGAGCAACTATGAATTGTTAAACATAGAACTAAGCTCTGAGGGTGAGGAGTTTATGTGAATATGATATCTTACTATAATGAATGGGTAAGTTAAGCTTCGGAAGTCAATTCCAAGATTACGGTGACTGAAAAATAATGCATTTAAAGCAGTTGATTGGATGCAATATGTCACGTATTGCTCTTTTGCTTAAACTAGAAGACCAAAACAAATTTAACGCAACATTACATATCTTAAATCACTTTTTGAACAACGATTAACCTGTTTAAAAACATTTAAATCAATTAAAAGTGGTAAGACACAAATTCAGCCACTAAAGCAAAAAATGCATGTAAAAGGGAGCAGAGTTTATTACAAATAGGCCGTCGAAAAGGTTGCTATTGGTAATAGTGGTGTTATTAATGATATTTTTTATTTTTGCTAATGCAAGTGTTATAGGTGTTGTTTTGAGTGTCTGGGGACTGTAAAGTAGGAATCCAATGCCTTTTGAATTGAGTTTAATTGCGATGAATCCCATGCTCTGGTGGTGATTTCTCCAGCATATAATTTCCCCTTTCTTATTATTTCTATTATTATTATAATTATCTTACATACGTTGAGCGTTATATTTCTCCACCCATCTATCTCTACCATTTATGAACTTTAATCCTAAATTCCTTCAGCGTTTGTGGTAAATTATTCATCACTTCCCTTGGTAATATATTCCAATTCCTGACACCCTTACCAGCAACAGAAAATTTTCCCTCTACCTTGAAGTAGATTGCCAGCTTGTGTCCATGGCCATCTTTTCCTTTTCATGGACTACCCCTACTTTTTTTTTGACAAATATCCCTCCAAGCCCATCACCAACATACGCCTTGTACATTCCAGCACTCTCTTCACCCTGCTCCTGTCTTCAAATACTTCCAACCCAGCTCCTTTATCGTATCAGTTACTGCTGAGTGCTGCGATAATTTCCACAAACAAATCTAGCTGCTCTCAAAACCTCCAACTCCTGTACTTGATACCCAAAATGTGGGTCCCAAACTACACCACCATATGCAAGCTATGATCTGACCAAAGTTTTGAAAACCAATTTCCTCACTTCTCTTTTACATCCTCTTATCACCCTCTTCAGAATATGAAGAATTTTGTAACCTTTTCCTAGCACCACCCCAATGTATGCTGCCAGTTGAGTTTATTTTCAATTGTTTTTCCAAGGTATTTACACTTCATGCCATCAACGAACAAGTTTATAGCTACTCTACAATTATAAACAACCTTTATTTATTATCTGTGAACGTAATAAATGACTCTTCTTGTATTTTATCATCATTCCATGTTCACCTACCCAGTTAAATGTTCTATACAGGTCACCCTGCAGATATTCACAATCTTCTCCCGTTCTAATGCGATTATGTATCATTATTTCATCTGTAAATAACCTAAATTCTGACTGTAAACTATCAACACAATCATTCATTAGAAATATGTATATCAGTGGTTCCACCATCCTGCAGCTCTCCCATATTCACTTCAACCTCCTTTGATACTGCATTTCTTACTCAAACACTTCGCTTTCTGACTTTTAAGTAGCCTTGCAGAAAAGCGCAAGGCGCATCTGTCATCATCAGCGAGGTGAGATACTACCGATGGAAAAAACACAATTGGTGATAATTAACATCACCCGACAGAAATTAAAAAACTGAAATATTTTATACAATGCAACATTCCCTAAATAAAAAATTCCCCCCTAGTTCTATAGAAATAAAAATTTACTAATAATTAAGTTAAGAAGAGAGCGGAACAAGCATACGTCTGCTGTATGTTCAAGGTGATGGTGGGAAAAGTAATAATAACAGTGCATAAAATTGGTAACGAAGACCAGAAAGTAACTACAATCCCTAGACGCAAGGCGGAGTTCTTAGCGAATAATGTTGTGGAGGAAACTTGCGGCTAAGATGTCAGTATTAGGACCCAAGAGTCCGCTGAAAATTAGAAGTGCTACGGTGGACGTTGGTGAAAAAAAGTACCCAGCGCGATGATGGCTGCATTTCTAGAGCTAACTACTGGTGGAGAAAAATCCTCTCCAAAATAAACCAAATAGAACTGATCCTAAATAGCTGGGCAGTCAGAGACATTTAAGAAGCCTTGCGACTAGAAATAGCAGAGGAACTTATCGGAAAAGATTCAAAAGCAATAAGAGATGTTTTTAGTAAAATGGATTCCCTACCTACTTAAGATTCATTTGTCAGGCTTAACAAAGGTTAAATTAACTTGCAATCGTTAAAGATAGTTTTATACAAAATTCTGTAATTGCATTTGTACAAGTGTAGGATCTTAGATAATTATCTCGAACCAAACTCTCTTTTTTGTGTCACATCTGATTTTAAATATTTTCCTACAAAATTTATTCATCTACATCTACACCTATACTCTGCAATTCACAATTACTGTGGGTGGCAGAGGGTGCTAAGCACCAATCCTACTTCAGTGCATTCAAATCCCGAACAGAACGCGGAAAGAAAGAATACATAAATGTATCAGTATGGCATCTTATTTCTCGAATCTTATCCCTCTTGTCATTGCGACCTAAATTGGTTGGCGGAAGAAGTATTTCGTTGCACTCGTAAATTAAAGATTTTCGCATATTCTCCAACAAATTCAAACGAAAACGACGTTGTCTGTCCGCCAAACAATCCCAGCCCAACCCACGTATCAGCTCTGTGACACTTACGTAAGGACTGTAACTAGCGGTCACAAATCGAGCGGCTCACCTCTGTACTTTCTCTAAGATGTCAATCAGTCCCTTGAGATACTGATCCAAATTCCACAACAGTATTCCAAATGCGGACGCACTAGTTTTTACGCTATTTCCTTTGTATGAGCATTGCACCTTCTCAAAGTGCTACCTATAAAACGTAGTTTAGAATTAGCTTTGCCTGCGACGGAAGTTATGTGCAAGTCCCATTTCATGTTGCTTTGTACTGTTACGCCTAGATACTTCAGGGAATCTACCGTGCCAGCAACTGAATTGTTCATCAACTGCATCATCAGCAAAAAATCGCATCCTGCAATTAACGTTGTCACCAGATCGTTTATAAAAATTAAGAAAAAAGTGTCCTATTACACTTCCTTGAGGAACGCCCGAGTAACATCTAGCTTTGAAGAGGCTTCCCGTCAACAACGACATACTGTGACCGACCAGTTAGAAAATCGCGTATCCATTCGCAATCTGATCAGATATACCGTACGCTCGAATCTTCGCCAAAAGGCGGTTGTGTGGTACAGAGTCAAAAGCTTTCTGAAATCCAAGAAAATAGCATCAACTTGTGATCCTGCATCGATAACCTTCATTACGTCATGCGAAAATAGAGCCAGTTGCGTTTCACACGAACGGTTCTTCGAAATCCGTGTTGGTTTGCTGTAAGTAACTCGTTTTCATCTAGAAACTTCATAACGTTAGAGCATATGACATGCTCCAGAATTCTACTGCAACAGATGTTAGAGATATGGGTCGATAATTCCTAGGATCTCTCCGATCACCTTTCTTGAAAACGGGAATCACCTGCGCTATTTTCCAGTCAGAAGGTACTTTTCTTTCTTCTAAAGATTTACGAAATATATCTGACAGAAATGGTTCTATTTCTTCCGCGTATTCCGAAAATACTCTTACTGGTACCATCAGGACCCGGCGCCTTCCCCCACTTCAGGAGCTTTAATTGCTTTATGATACCTACACTATCAATTTGAACTGGATCCATCTCAAATTCTACACGCCGTGCAAAAGCGGGAATGTTTTCCATGTTTTCGTCAGTGAAAGAATTTTTAAATTCGGTTAAATACGGTAGCCTTTTCGGCGGCTGTCATCAACTTCCCGACCGTCTTGTAGTAGAACTGACATATTGTTGTCACTACCACTAACTTTTTTTACATACGACCAAAATTTCTTTGGGTTTTCGTTGAGACTCTTGAAAGTGAGTTGCATCTAAAGTCATTAAAGGCCTCGCGCATCGCATTCTTAACATGTCCTCTTGTCTCAGCTAACTTTTCTAAATCACTCCTATACATCGTCCTTCTAGCGTGCATGTCTCTTCCTTTGCTTTTTAAGTAACCTTTTAACGCGTATACCACGGGGGATCGTTCCCTCCCTGATTGTCCTTTTCGGTATATGTAAGTCCATACCTTCCCTGACTATATGCATGAATCGAAGCCACATCTCTTCAACCGAGCCTCTTCCTTCTATAAAGGTAATGTAATTATCCCTCAAAAACGTTCTTAAACTCTCCTTTGGGGCCTTTTCGAACCTGTAAACGACCCTTTCTTTTTTCTTTTTGCGCTATTAATTTTACTGTAGCAATTATTCCCATGGTGGTAGAAATGTCCGTGAATAATTCAGGCCTATTTGTAACGAGAATATCTAAAATGTTTTGCTATCGTTGTGGCACAGCGTTGGTTCAGTGACGAGCTGCTCAAGATTATGATCTGAGAAAGGGTCAAGAATAATGTCACAGGATGTTTTATGCCTTGCCACCAGTAACGTGGACGTAATTAGTCCAGTCGATATACGGAAAGTTGAAGTCACCTCCTAGTATTTATTTTATTTATTTATTTAAAGTTTATTTAGCCTTACATCATACCAGGTGTTTACAATAAATAATATACACCTTACACAAACTAACAATATACAACACTTATATAACATTTGGCATAATTTAGGTTCAAGAGCAATACTAACAAAAATAATCTTAATAATATTTATGAGTAAAATACTAACTAAAATCTTAATAGTATTCGTTCTTAACTAGTTAATAATTTAATGGTATAAACTAATGCTAGTGGAAGTTAAAGAAGTAAATGGTACAAACTTAATACTAGGAGAATGAAGAAACAAGACAAACTAATAATAGGGAAGGCAGAATAAGAGGTGGACACTGTATACATCAATATTATTCAGATCCAAAAATTAAGTTATGAATGGAAGGAGAGGTCTTTTAGCTAGTGCTCCAATAAGTAATGCTTTTTCAAATGAGTTTTAAATGGGCCGATTTTTGTGGTAGTTCTAATTTTCAGGGGAAGATCATTCCACAGTCTAGCCGCTGAAATGAAGAAGGAATTGGCTAGGGCTTCCGAGCTGTGGAGTGGATGGTTAGTATGTTTGAGTTCAGGGATCTGGTGTTAATATTATGAGAAAGTCCTAGATATGAGAAATTGGAACAAAGTAGGCGGGAGTTTTCAGATGTATGAGGCGGTGAAGGAGACATAGAGTGTGGAATCGTCCTCGATCCCAAATGCGCAACCACTGTAAGCGGTCGTATGAAGGTGAGACGTGGTCGTATAGTCGTAGGTCACAGATGAACCTTACACAAGAGTTCATAACAAGTTCAAGTTTCCTTATGTCTGCCGAACTCAAATTTTGCTGAGCAACGTCACAGTAATCGAGATGGGGTAGCACCAGAGTCTACACCAATTGCTTTTTCAAATGAGTGGGGAAGAATTTCTTACATTTATACAGAGCATGAAGAGAAGAGAAGGCTTTATGACATACTGGAACAGTATTTTCAGACCAGTTTAAATTACTATCTACTAGGACTCCAAAATCTTTTACAGAGTCACTGTAGTTTAACTGTGTTCCCTGAAGCTTTATTTTTGGGAGATTTGATGTGATGTTGCTGCCTATCAGTTTTGGACTTGCAATAACAATAGCCTGAGATTTAGAGGGATTTATTTTTAATCCAAGTCTCTTTGCCCAATCACAAAGATTATTAAGGTCTGAATTTATTTGCTGTATTATAGTGAGTATATCATTTGGTGATTCACTAAGGTATAGTTGTAGGTCGTCAGCGTACAGATGGTAATAACAGTAACGTAAGATACTAGCCACATCGTTAATATAAATAGAAAAAAGAAGTGGCCCCAGGACTGAGCCCTGGGGGGACACCACTGTTTGCAGTTTCCCTATGGTGATCTGTTTCCATTTGGGATCTGTAACACAATGCTGACGGTTCCTCAAGTACGCTTCGAACCAGTATTATTGCATGATCCAGGAAATTGACGAGCTATATTACATACATTAGTAGCAATATCTACATCTGCATTTGGTGGAAGGTAGAAAGACTCTATTACAAGTTTAGTCCTGGCTACGTTTAGTCTAATCGATAGGATTTCACAGTCCGTATCGATATTTATTTCGTTACACGACAGGTGTTTACTAACAGCTATAAATACACCTGCCTCCATTAGAATTCTACCTATCCTTACGGCAAAACACTCATACTATTGTTAAACATTTCTGCTGAAGTTATATCCGGTTTTAACTTGCTTTCAGAACCTAATACAATATCTGTTTCTGTGCTAGACGAGGTGTAGTCAGCTGCAGATTGTAGCTCATGTCGGCACCAATGATGCTTGCCGCCTGGGGTCGGAGACTATCCTCTCATCCTTCCGGCGGCTTGCTCAAAGGGTGAGCTCTGTGGTTGATGACCGCAAGATTTCGGCTAAATTAACTATCTGTAGCATTGTCGATAGAACCGACTGTGAACCTCTGGTTCAGAGCCGAGTCGAGGGTCTAAACCAGAGGCTGCGGCGTTTCTGCGATAATCATGGATGCAGATTCCTGGATCTTCGCCCTAGGGTCGAGTCGTGAATGGTTTCCTTGGATCGGCTACACGGATGGCAGGGGCCGTGTGGAGTGCATTGGGGGATTTTTTTAGCCTGAGGGAGGAAGACCCGAAACTGGGATTACAGTTACGGGCAGCCCAATCAAATTCGGCACCATATGTTAGGAGTAGCGTAAATCAGTTTCTACTGTTAAAAGAACCCGTTATTAACCGTATAAGTGTTTGCAATAAGCAGCCTGAGCTTTAATTTAAAAATTAAATTAAACTTAACGGTAGAAACTGTTTTACGCTACTCCTAACATATGGTGCCGAATTTGATTGGGCTGCCCGTAACTGTAATCCCAGTTTCGGGTCTTCCTCCCTCAGGCTAAAAAAATCCCCCAATGCACTCCACACGGCCCCTGCCATCCGTGTAGCCGATCCAAGGAAACCATTCACGACTCGACCCTAGGGCGAAGATCCAGGAATCTGCATCCATGATTATCGCAGAAACGCCGCAGCCTCTGGTTTAGACCCTCGACTCGGCTCTGAACCAGAGGTTCACAGTCGGTTCTATCGACAATGCTACAGATAGTTAATTTAGCCGAAATCTTGCAGTCATCAACCACAGAGCTCACCCTTTGAGCAAGCCGCCGGAAGAAAGAGAGGATAGTCTCTGACCCCAGGCGGCAAGCATCATTGGTGCCGACATGAGCTACAATCTGCAGCTGACTACACCTCGTCTGTTCAATGGCATCCTTGATGGCCTGTTCCACATCTTGGATCAGACCACCCGGAATGCACAAGACTTCATCCCCGACCTATTCGCCATGTCCCTAAGGGGCTCAATGAAACGCCTAACGTTGGAGATACCTACCACCAAAATCCCCTTATGTGGTCGCTCAGACCTTGTGGGGGTGGGGGGGCTGCTGGCAACGCGCTGATTGACGATTGTGAATCTGAACCAGACCCAGACAACACATCAAACCTATTGGACAGTGGTACAAAGTTGCCCTCCTGGAATTCAGACGTGTACGACTGCCCGCGCATGTGGCGTCAACGTCCGGAAACCACACGCCAGGCACCGTCAGGTGACTGCCGCACAGATTCCAAAGTCTCAGCCTGGAATGCAGGTACGATGAAGCTGTAAGAGCACTAGCTTCATCGGGGTCACCCATATCACATCTTCTGCAGTCGCCTACGGCAGCTTCCAGCCTTATAACTTTATAACTTTCGTTAGCAAGGCTGCAAGCTGAGCGCGAAGATCAGCCACCTCAGCCCGCGTCTGCACACAGCAATCACAGTTCCTACACGTATTACTTTCAAAACAAAAAAGACGGAGATGATGAAAGATGAACTAACCGAGTGATCCAAATAAACTGTTCACTACTTACTACTTAAAAACAAAAAAAAAAAAAAACAAAAAAAAACCTAAATTACCACAGAAGGACTTCCTCAAGTAACGATTGCAGAAGAGCAACTGACTACTGGCCGTGTTAAACAAATAAGCAAACATGGAACAAAAGCTATCCACACACTTTAAATTAAATTCACACAGAAGGCACTTCCTCGCGTGACGGTTGCTGAAGACCAACAACAAATGAATTTTTTGAGTCATTGTTTCAATTAAATTTTCGTCGAAGTTCTTGTATTCAACATAAGTATACCTCCCGTACCGTCGTCCTTTCTAACAAAACCTTGAGCTAATGGGAATCGCCAGAGCTTGTCGTGTGTCGACACTATAGGCTTTACGCAAATGTTATAGTAAAGAACAAATGAGAAACGCTCTTCTTAATAAATCATAATGATGTCTTGTCAAATAGGATATGGATTAATAAATCACGATGATGTCTGGTCACATAGGATGTGGATTAATAGGAAGCTGTATTAAAGAGATATTTTAGGTAAAGTTTCAGTTCGTGGAAGAAGGACAATAGTTAAAGAAAGAGGGAACAGGAACAATGTAAGAGAAGATATAAAATGCTAAAAAATGTTTATTCTATAGCAAAAGCTGGAAAATATAGAACGTACATATTATAGCACGAAACTGAGGAGACCGAAGTGGTATGTGAAAACAGAATGTGCAATAGAAAAGAAGCAGTAGGGCACAGGGAAAATGTGAAAAAACTTAATAGCACCAAAGATGGTGGCCTATGGATGTGATCTTGAAGAACATTATGGTTGTTCGGAGAACACTGAAGTATACGAATAGAAATTTATTCGACTATGTTAAGAATTGAAGAGGCAAAGAGGTGGTTGAGACAATCATGGTAAGCGTGGAGGAGAAGTTACCGGGAATAGAGGAAATATTCAACAATTAATTTACCGTTGGCGTTAGTAACTGTAGAGCATAGTAGATGCAATATACTATGCTTTACCAGAAGCTTTTGCGCTTAAGTGGAAATGAGTAGGCTAGAAAATTATAAACAGGTTCGGGTGTTGTTGAGAAGATTGTTGATGGATTAAGAGGATCAATTAAATACTGAAAAGAGACTTTCTGAAAAACTTTTCATTGAATTACCATATGTCAAAACAAATAAAAAATTCTTCATGACCTCTCCATAACATTCTACAATTTTTAAATACCATTTTGAGTTTTTAATTCCCTCATGAAAAGTTTTGAAAAGAACTTCATCAAAATGTTTTGGACGTGTACGGAAATGATTGCGCCATGAAGTATATCATCCCCTCGTCACTGCAGAACTTTTTTTTGTTTCTAAATCTTTTCTGAGTGGTCCAAACAAAGGATAATCACATGGCGACTTCATTGAACCTTAGGGGGGATGCAATGAAATCTTCGCTGAGCTACCACACCAGTGTAGATTTCACTGCAACCACGCTCAGAGAAAATCTCCGTTCTTATACAGGGGAAATGATTAAAAGTTGTGCACTGTATGTCTTTGAATGTTACTTGCTTAGCAGTATCAGTGCGGGAGATGAGCGTTATAATGCAGAAGCAATACCGCTGCGGATCGGAATGTTAGTCTTTTTTTTAATAAAGAAAGGAACAAGTTATTTAACCGCCGAAACCGTACAGAGTACGGTCTTGCCTCTTGAGTGCGTAGACTACGTCCATGGTGGTAACAGTCTTCCTCTTGGCGTGTAAGTGACAGCGTCACGAATGACGTTCTCGAGAAACACCTTGAGGACGCCGCGTGTCTCCTCGTAGATGAGTCCAGAGATACGCTTGACACCTCCACGACGGGCCAGATTGCGGATGGCCGGCTTGGTGATGCCCTGGATGTTGTCGCGTAGAACTTTACGGTGACGCTTAGCACCTCCCTTTCCCAGACCCTTGCCTCATTTGCCGCGACCGGTCATAATGATGCTCTGAGCTGGCTTCCCTGTCCTGAACCAAGAGTTCTCACTAACATGCAGCATTGAGGTTTCGTCGTTCAAGCAGAAAATTGACATACACAACATCTTCAGCATTCCAAAAGACTATCTTTCCACCAGACAAATGGGTTTTCACCTTCCGGGAGCTGCTTCCACTATTGCACGCCATTTCGTACTTGACTTTTAGTTCCGGGAGTGTAGTGGTGTGCCAATGATTCATCACATGAGAATGCGCTTCAAAAATGCGTCTCATCCTGAATCGAACTACTCCAAAAGCATTTTGATGCGCACATAATATTCTTGGCACTCACCTTGCAGTGATTATACGTAAATAAACTTCTTTCTAACGCTTTTCTGCGTACTTCCATATCTCACTGTAGTTTCCGCACTAATTTCATTCACGTATTTCGAGAATAAGATTTTCAGTATTAAAAATAGTATGTAGCTCGACGCTTGTTCTCTGATAAGGTTGGAACTAATGTCCGATCTTCCCACTTAGGGCATTGTAGATTTGAGGCTTCTTCAATGTATGACTGTCCAACTGTACACGAAATCTGCCCAAAATTTCTGTTTACTCATTCCCGTAATCGGAACTCAATAATCATGCTTTGCGGAATGAACATTTAAATCTCCCATCCAGTCATTGCGAAAATAAGTAAATAAGCGACCGTAGCAACAAGTGGATAGCATTATGGCATTTTGCGTGTCAATGCAATCACACCAAGTATGCATTGTGCTGCTTCCACAATAACGAGAATTAAAGTATAGCGAGCCGAGTTCAAAGGTATACTTTATATTTGATAGGCCCTATTATATCGTTAATTAATAAGCATTTCTTTAAAATAATTTCATGTAGTGTTATTCATTTTATGGCAGTGTTTTAAATTAATCTATTTCTCGCCCGCCTAAATTTTTATTAAATTTACTACACAAGAGAAAGGAGACCTACGATTTCATCTAGAATCGAACCACGGAAGCGTTCTAGCAAACTTCATGTCCGCAAAGCTAGATTTGAAGGCCACTTTAAGACCTTCAAAAATTCCTGTCGAAAATGGGATTCGAACGTCGGACCATTCTATCCCAGTCTATCAACTTATAAGAAACCATCAGAACACTCCCTAATTTAAAAGTTCTCCGATATACGCAGTCGGGGCTATAAATGGTGGTTCATTGCCAATGTTCAGAATTCCGTTTCAGTTATGTCCTTTACTCCTACCGTAGTTTTATAACCTTCATCTTTAACCACAAGATTTCCGAACCCGCTTATTTGCCGTCACTTACTCCTGATGTAGCCGGATATCCCACAAAGGTTTAATTAGATATCCAATATGTTTAGTCGTCTTATGCTTTGTTCTACCATTTATGTAAAAGCCCCTTAATTCATTAAGGTATTTGCAAATTTATTCTCCCTTCTGTTATTAATCTTATTTTCTTCATAGAACACTTGATATAATTTAATTCTCCAACAGTACCTCCCATTCTACTCTTACCTTTTGAACTTCGCATATGAATTTAGTTTCTGCCTTAAAGCCTTATATTAATCATTCATACTACCAATGCGGTAAGTAGACAAGCTCAATATCCGCTTTTGTATCCACTCAGAAATATAACCCCAGCAAAAAAAATGTAGATTTTTGCAATGTAGGAGCTACTATGCTGGTTTTGCTTTGGTCTAGCTCACCCGTTCGAATCTGGCCTGGGGTTTGGGAGACTTTGATTAAGGGTTGTGTCCATCTTGTGTTTACTGCACTTTGTTGAAGCAACGTTGTATCTAAATTCAGTCATATAAACGTTAATATAATCACAGTACTGGAACTGGTGGTGTGCAGATTGTATGAACTTCAGCCGTTTACTAACACAACACTACAAAAATTATTTATAATATATGGTTTTAAACTAATTAATCCAGCCAACATCACTGATGTTAAGTGGGGCTTGACAATGGAAGCGGTGCCTGCTTCAGAAACGCTGCCAGACGATTCAACTTTGACACGGATTGGACCCCGAGACGTTTTTCTGCATAATTAAACGAGATTTTTTAATTTTGTAGCTAAGGCCCAATAATAAAAATATTAATTTAGACTAACTACTAGTTTCTTGTTTCTGGTTCGTCGTTGGATATTTTTCAGCTCTTATAGGAGACAAAATTTGGACTAATAAGAATTTTCGTAATATTCCTACTGTTGTTTGTTTAAGTCAATTGCCCTTATTCTGTATCTGTCATGATTCTGGCTATTTTAGGCTACTATCACTAATTGGTTATTATATTCCCGTCACACACGTCACCAAATAATGATTTGCAATGGGTGCTCCAAAGTAAGCTTCATGAAACCAAAGATGAAAACGTGGCAGGAGTGTTAGTCATGAGTGCAAAAGAAGCTCTCGGTTTCTGCTATAACAATCCCCAGAGGAGCAAATTCAGCAATATTGCAAAAAATCTATTAGAAAAGAGGGAAATAAAGATTAAATCCGATTATGACCAGACAGAGTATTCCGAGTGGTGTACGAGGGTGAGTCAAATTAAAACCTTAAATTTGTAATAAAAAAATCGAAATTTCGTGCCGTTATCCTGTAAGTTGGTAAGCGTGCTACAAGCAGCGTGCAGAATGGCCTGTAGGTGGCAGCATAGTGCAGATGCACAAATACCGTCGCAGTATCAGTATAAAGATGGCTTCCCCACTTGAGACTTGTACCAGGGAAGAACAGCGTTCTGTTATTCGGTTTTTGTGTAGTGAAGGTGTGAAACCTATTGAAATTCATCGAAGAATGAAGGTTCAGTACGGTAATGCATGTTTGTCACAGCAGCAAGTCTACGAATGGAGTAGGAAGTTCGCAAATGGTGTGACTTCAGTGGAAGATGCTCCTCGTGTTGTGACTCCACAGAACATTGCAACAGTTGATGCCATAGTGTGGAAAACCACCGAGTGATACTGAATGACATTGCAGCATGTTTAAATATTAGTCATGGTTCAGCACACCACATCGTGCATGATGTGCTACAGTTTCACAAAGTGTCTGCAAGATGGGTGCCACGGCAGCAGACTCCTGAAAAGAGAGAACGACGTGTTGATGCTTGTGTAGAACTTCTTCGGCACTTTGAACGAGAAGGTGATGGCTTCCTTGCAAGAATCGTTACTGGGGACGAAACCTGGGTTCACTTCCACCAACCGGAAACGAAGAGAGCGAGCAAGGAATAGCGCCATTCCTCATCACCAAAACCAAAGAAGTTTCGAACAGAACCATCAACATGGAAGGTTATGCTGACTCTCTTTTGGGACGAAAAAAGGCGCCATTTCGGAGCATTATATGCCTAGAGGGCTCAATGTCACCAGTGCATCATACACAGATCTCCTAAAAAATCATCTTCGGCCTGCAATCAAATCAAAGCGATGTGGATTGCTGTCATCAGGTGTCCTTTCGCAACATGACAATGCAAGGCCCCACACTGCCCGTACAACAGTTGCAACAATCACAGACCTGCATTTTGAGTGTCTTCCTCATCCACCATACTCACCAGACCTCGCCTCAAGTGATTACCATGTGTTTGGACCACTCAAAGAAGCAATGGGAGGAAAGAAGTTCTGTTCTGATGAAGAGGTACGCCACGCGGTGCATGAGTGGTTGCGCGGACTACCAAAAGAATT
>JARYHS010009682.1:0-21998 GCA_031002005.1 Vandiemenella viatica | reverse complement strand
GTAATCCAATCGGAGCATTCACACTACGCGGTCCGCTCAGGTCAGGTCAAGGCAGCTCAAACTGAAGATCGCGCCGCCACCGATCAACAACGGTCAAGACCTGAGCTGAGCTGAGCTGACCGCTAGTGTGAACGAGCAACGGTCAGGTCAGGTCAGATCAAATGGGCGGCGAACGTCTGAAAACTATGCTCGTAAGCAATTAAAAAAGAGTAATAAATAAAAAATAAATGTTTTAACGGTATGTTATTTCTTGTAGCTCAGTTGTTAAGGCGCTTGCTTTCAAAACTTTCGCTGCTATGGTCCCGGGTTCGAATTTTGAGAGTCGTGTTTGTCATATGAGCTATGCCAGGACGCTCCGTGGTTCGGATTCCATGTAGGTCCCAGAGGAAACGAACTGGCCGTCCTACCTCTGACACAATGGCTTAGTATGTCTCCTACGGGAGGATCCAACCAACCTTCGGGTTGTGGACTAAGTAAAGTTTTTAAGTTTTTATTTCTGTTTATTATAAAGTCGGCAAACTTTAATATAAATTCAAATATTATTATACATTTTAGTACTGTCGAGATACAGATCCTGTTTCCGAATTTTTTAAAAAATTATTGTGAATATATTTTTAGAGTAAAATGCTTCTGTACCAGCGTTAACACATAAACAAAGAATATTTGTAGGATTTCTCTCTCTCATCCTGAAATTCGCTTTGTACATGGCATGAAATTTTATCCTTTCGTAAATAATGGTTCAAAATACATCTTGCTAAAATTATGTTATCAATTAATCCTGGAGCAGAATTGATTTTTCTAAAATAAATTCGAAATCTTTGAGCCCTAAAATATCAAAAACATTTCCCATCACTCGTCTCTCACGGCATAGCCGGTAGTTAGCATTCATTTTTCTCTTGATCTGTTTGCGCTTGAAACTCTCGATGCACCCAGAACCATCCTCGTTTTGATCTTGACGTATTTTTAGGCTCTTGATCCAGAATCATTGCGATTTCATTGACGTTGGGGTAGAAAACGGCATTGTTCACTATGAGCAACAGAAATGAAATGGCCTCGTCTACTACTTGATCTGGCCTGACCTGAGCTGAGCTGACCGCTAGTGTGAATGCTATCCCTGTGAGCTGAGTTGAGCTGACCTGACCGCTAGTGTGAATGGGCCTTTTGTCCATACGTTGTCAAAGAAGAAAAGTACCAAGGTGGTAGCGAAGAAATCTTATATATATATAAAAATAGACGTGTTTTTTCCTATATTTCACTTTTCAGCCACCACTACCTTGCACAGATCACTGATGTTTGTTGGTGGAAGTAGCATGGAGTTTCCTGTCGTGCACAACGTTGGCCGAATGCCGATAGCTGTAGGGATGTGGGAGATATAATGATTAAAGTTGGTCAGTGCAGGGCGTTTTCATATTTCGACCAAAAATTCGTATCTCCATATACTTCTCTTTCCTGCCACAACTACATAACATAGACCTTTGGTATTTGTGTGTGGTAGTAGAATCGTCTTTCCTGTCGTGCACTATGGTTGTTAGATGTCGGTAGCTATGGGGGTGTGGGAGATATGGGGGTTGAAAGTGGTCGACCTGTGGCAATTTCATACTTCTGCCAAAGACAAAAGTGTCATGGTGTATCACTTTTCAGCGAAAACTATAGATCACAGATAACTGGTGTTTGTGTGTAGTAGTAGCACAGAGTCACCTTTCGATCACAACAGCGGCCGATTTTCAGAAACTGTGGTACTGTGGTAGATATGGTGGTTGTAAGTGGCCGACCAAGGATATTTTCGATATTTCGACTGTCTCCGCATATGTCACTTTTCTGCCACAACTACATAGCATAGAGCATTGGTGTTTGTGTTTGGTAGTAGAATCGTATCTCATGTAGTGCACTATGGTTGTTAGATGTCGGTAGCTATGGGGGTGTGGGAGATATGGGGGTTGAAAGTGATCGACCTGTGGCAATTTCATACTTCTGCCAAAGACAAAAGTGTCATGGTGTATCACTTTTCAGCGAAAACTATAGATCACAGATAACTGGCGTTTGTGTGTAGTAGTAGCACAGAGTCACCTTTCGATCACAACAGCGGCCGAATTTCAGAAACTGTGGTACTGTGGTAGATATGGTGGTTGTAAGTGGCCGACCAAGGATATTTTCGTATTTCGACTGTCTCCGCATATGTCACTTTTCTGCCACAACTACATAGCATAGAGCATTGGTGTTTGTGTTTGGTAGTAGAATCGTATCTCATGTAGTGCACTATGGTTGTTAGATGTCGGTAGCTATGGGGGTGTGGGAGATATGGGGGTTGAAAGTGATCGACCTGTGGCAATTTCATACTTCTGCCAAAGACAAAAGTGTCATGGTGTATCACTTTTCAGCGAAAACTATAGATCACAGATAACTGGTGTTTGTGTGTAGTAGTAGCACAGAGTCACCTTTCGATCACAACAGCGGCCGAATTTCAGAAACTGTGTTACTGTGGTAGATATGGTGGTTGTAAGTGGCCGACCAAGGATATTTTCGTATTTCGACTGTCTCCGCATATGTCACTTTTCTGCCACAACTACATAGCATAGAGCATTGGTGTTTGTGTTTGGTAGTAGAATCGTATCTCATGTAGTGCACTATGGTTGTTAGATGTCGGTAGCTATGGGGGTGTGGGAGATATGGGGGTTGAAAGTGATCGACCTGTGGCAATTTCATACTTCTGCCAAAGACAAAAGTGTCATGGTGTATCACTTTTCAGCGAAAACTATAGATCACAGATAACTGGCGTTTGTGTGTAGTAGTAGCACAGAGTCACCTTTCGATCACAACAGCGGCCGAATTTCAGAAACTGTGGTACTGTGGTAGATATGGTGGTTGTAAGTGGCCGACCAAGGATATTTTCGTATTTCGACTGTCTCCGCATATGTCACTTTTCTGCCACAACTACATAGCATAGAGCATTGGTGTTTGTGTTTGGTAGTAGAATCGTATCTCATGTAGTGCACTATGGTTGTTAGATGTCGGTAGCTATGGGGGTGTGGGAGATATGGGGGTTGAAAGTGATCGACCTGTGGCAATTTCATACTTCTGCCAAAGACAAAAGTGTCATGGTGTATCACTTTTCAGCGAAAACTATAGATCACAGATAACTGGCGTTTGTGTGTAGTAGTAGCACAGAGTCACCTTTCGATCACAACAGCGGCCGAATTTCAGAAACTGTGTTACTGTGGTAGATATGGTGGTTGTAAGTGGCCGACCAAGGATATTTTCGTATTTCGACTGTCTCCGCATATGTCACTTTTCTGCCACAACTACATAGCATAGAGCATTGGTGTTTGTGTTTGGTAGTAGAATCGTATCTCATGTAGTGCACTATGGTTGTTAGATGTCGGTAGCTATGGGGGTGTGGGAGATATGGGGGTTGAAAGTGATCGACCTGTGGCAATTTCATACTTCTGCCAAAGACAAAAGTGTCATGGTGTATCACTTTTCAGCGAAAACTATAGATCACAGATAACTGGTGTTTGTGTGTAGTAGTAGCACAGAGTCACCTTTCGATCACAACAGCGGCCGAATTTCAGAAACTGTGGTACTGTGGTAGATATGGTGGTTGTAAGTGGCCGACCAAGGATATTTTCGTATTTCGACTGTCTCCGCATATGTCACTTTTCTGCCACAACTACATAGCATAGAGCATTGGTGTTTGTGTTTGGTAGTAGAATCGTATCTCATGTAGTGCACTATGGTTGTTAGATGTCGGTAGCTATGGGGGTGTGGGAGATATGGGGGTTGAAAGTGATCGACCTGTGGCAATTTCATACTTCTGCCAAAGACAAAAGTGTCATGGTGTATCACTTTTCAGCGAAAACTATAGATCACAGATAACTGGCGTTTGTGTGTAGTAGTAGCACAGAGTCACCTTTCGATCACAACAGCGGCCGATTTTCAGAAACTGTGGTACTGTGGTAGATATGGTGGTTGTAAGTGGCCGACCAAGGATATTTTCGTATTTCGACTGTCTCCGCATATGTCACTTTTCTGCCACAACTACATAGCATAGAGCATTGGTGTTTGTGTTTGGTAGTAGAATCGTATCTCATGTAGTGCACTATGGTTGTTAGATGTCGGTAGCTATGGGGGTGTGGGAGATATGGGGGTTGAAAGTGATCGACCTGTGGCAATTTCATACTTCTGCCAAAGACAAAAGTGTCATGGTGTATCACTTTTCAGCGAAAACTATAGATCACAGATAACTGGCGTTTGTGTGTAGTAGTAGCACAGAGTCACCTTTCGATCACAACAGCGGCCGAATTTCAGAAACTGTGTTACTGTGGTAGATATGGTGGTTGTAAGTGGCCGACCAAGGATATTTTCGTATTTCGACTGTCTCCGCATATGTCACTTTTCTGCCACAACTACATAGCATAGAACATTGGTGTTTGTGTTTGGTAGTAGAATCGTATCTCATGTAGTGCACTATGGTTGTTAGATGTCGGTAGCTATGGGGGTGTGGGAGATATGGGGGTTGAAAGTGATCGACCTGTGGCAATTTCATACTTCTGCCAAAGACAAAAGTGTCATGGTGTATCACTTTTCAGCGAAAACTATAGATCACAGATAACTGGTGTTTGTGTGTAGTAGTAGCACAGAGTCACCTTTCGATCACAACAGCGGCCGATTTTCAGAAACTGTGGTACTGTGGTAGATATGGTGGTTGTAAGTGGCCGACCAAGGATATTTTCGTATTTCGACTGTCTCCGCATATGTCACTTTTCTGCCACAACTACATAGCATAGAACATTGGTGTTTGTGTTTGGTAGTAGAATCGTATCTCATGTAGTGCACTATGGTTGTTAGATGTCGGTAGCTATGGGGGTGTGGGAGAAATGGGGGATAAAATGGTCGACCTGCGGCAACTTTCATATTTCTGCCAAAGACGCATGTGTCACGTTGTATCACTTTTAAGTGAAAACTATCAATCGCAGATCACTGGCGTTTGTGTGTGGTAGTAACACAGAGTCACCCATCGATCACAACGTTGGCCTGAAATTCGGTAACTGTGGGAGTGTGTGAGATATGGTGTTCGAAATTGGTCGATCATGAATATTTTCGTATTTCATCCAAAGACTTGTGTGTATCCGTAAATTTTACTTTGCTGCCGGAACTACATAGCGCAGAAGACTGGTATTTGTGTGTGGTAATAGTATCGAGTCTCCCATCGTGCACTATGGTGGTTAGATGTCTACAGCTGTCAATATGAATACTTTACAATCACGAACGAAGTTGTGGGTACCAGCTATTATATTATAAATGTGGAAGTAAGTTTCTGTCTTTTTGTTACGTTTTGACGACTAAATGGCTATATCAATATTGATGGAATTTAACAATGAAATAGTGTAGGAAGGACACAGGACATTTTTTCGGCATGAATAACAGTTTTAGTCACGAAATTTTAAGAACTTATCGAATGATGAAAGACAGACAGATTCGTGTGTTAGTCTGTAATGTTACGTTGGTTGCTCAGTCACGCAATCTGTTAGTGTTTGATTTATTAATAAATTTCGATAAGAAACAAAACTTATTATTTAGTATAGAAGTCAATTTGCTCTGCACTGTACTATTCATTTGTGTCTGTATAAAAGTTTCTGGCACCAATTTGTCTTCCTTTTCGACATGCCTTACGGACGTAAACCTGGCCTAAGGTGCAGGTCTAGAAGACAATGTGCTGCTATTAGATTATAAGATTCAGATGCTCATGTTGAATAAAGAAGAAAAAACCAAGCTGAAATAAAGCTGCCATCAGTTAACCCCCCCCCCCCCCCACACACACACACACACATCCCCGCACCTTCGCTTACTTTTCTGTTTTTAAATATGTTGTAAATTGATTCTCTTCATGAGACAGATTAGATGATAGGATGATATAATGATGGCTTTCCATCATATTATGTCGACTCGGTGTTGTTTGGGACAAATCTTACGTTACTAACAGTTTTCTATATCCAATTCTGGAATTGAAACTCCAAGTCCACGCGTACGAAGTCGCGGGTAACAGCTAGTTATCTTAATAATTTAATTCGCGAATTTACTTTTGAAGGAGATAATGAGCTTTTTCAAAACTTTACGAGCATGTCAAATATCGATTTTGAAAACATTTCCTACGTTTAGTTGAACCTCCTATTAAATAGCACTGTACACATATGCTTGAGGCGATCCCACCAGGAAATAAATTAATGATAACTTTAAGATTCTTGCCTTAGGGAGATTCCTATACAAGCCTGCAGTATATGTTCAGAGTACCCTACAGCGTCAGCCGTTTTTTACCGGTAGTCTGTGATGATACTGTTCAGTCACTCCAAAATTATATTTAGGTTGGTACCTGTTTATTATTTTTGTAGACTTTTACTACCAATATACTTTCAAATATTGTTTTATGTATTTTTTTTTCTTTACGCCATGAATACCATGGTTTAATACCACGTCATGCATCCTCTCATTTACTTCGATTATAAATACTGTTCGTATGAGTTTTCCCGTAGTAACTTCTTTGATGCATACTGATTAATTGTTACCAAGCAAGTGTCGTTGTACCGCATGCTCGCGCTCATTGTAAAAACCGCCAAACTAGCCTCCACACTGAGCGCTGAACACACACTGGCTCGCCTTTGAGCATTCTAAAACACCGACACTCGATCGGCTCACCCTGAGCGCGCTCGCTGTCATTCGCTGCGAGCGTGCTCAGGCGTCAACACTTGATAGGCTCGCTTCACAGAGTGACTCATTAGCCTGAGCGTGCTCAAGTGGATACGAGGCCTTAGATATAAAAGTACAATGCCTGGAACACAAGAAGTGAAGTAATGCCAACTATACCCTGAGCGGCCTGCTAGCCAACTCAGACCCAAATTCAATCCACATAAATACAGATGGATCCAAAAATAACTCAGAGGACCGAGTCGGCAGCGAAGTATACTGCCCCAAAACGCAACACCAATCTTACACTCCTTACCACCTCAAACTCCAATATGCTTAACAGAAGCGGAAGCGATATTAGAAGCTGTAAGATACAACCGGACTAAGGGACCAATGGAGGTGGTTATAATAGCCGATCCCTTGGTGCGTTATCAGGAGCATAACAGCACCCAAGTGGAACTATAAGATGGCGCCCCTGCTAATAGAAATATTGCACGAAATTCACATCAGCAATAACCAAAGTATCAAAACAAGCTTAATATGGGCACCCTCTCAGAAAGGGATCAAATACAATGAACATGTAGACAGACTAGCCAAAGGACAAGGAAGAGAACTACCACTCCTCATCTGCATTCCTGCAAGCTATTAAACAGAGAGCAAAGAATAGATGGCCAACAGATTGGAGCAATTCGATGCACCAGAAAACAGCTTTCTACGGCCGTATTCAACCACATATCCCTTCCAAAACGTGGTTCCGTAACTGGAAAGATAACAGATAACATTTAATCAATATTAATAGAAGCCGATTCCATCACGGCAACTTTCCCAGCCACCTAAATCGGATAGGTCTAAGAGATAATCCCCTATGTGGATACGTTGATCAAGCAGTGGAGGACATAAATAGAAACACACCGACATTCAGAATAAAATACTGAAAGAACTTACAAAATGCAATAACACTCAACCAACCAATTTATCCATCTTGCTCTCTTCCAATAAACACCAAATATACAAAATCATAATGTCCTTTTACAAGGATGGGAACACTCTAACATAAATCTAAAACAATTAGGAAAACCAACTGAAAATGCTGGGAAAATCGTATACCACTCGATCAGAAATATCCTCGCAAAATTTCATCATCTATAAATCATACTAGAATGAGTGCCCAGTGTGAATGGTTAGGGTACAAGTGCTCTTCATTGACCAACTGTCTGGATAATCCTACTAATTACTCGTATATAATGAACTGTGTACTGTACTGTATAGCTCTACTCAAATAAATTTTTATTGACTCATGCTTATTCCAAAAATTCACTAATTCTCCGACATTTCACCAACCTCCAACAGCTAGTGGAAGAAAGAAGACGGCAGTCTTTTCGTCCAAAGGTATCTCCTGCTGCAAAGTCTTGAGTACCTAAAAAACACTCCTCCCTGACCGTCAGCAACAGTAAATGACAAATATGTATATGTGACATACCTTGTCAACAATGTATGACCCCTTTGGCAGTAAGCTGCCTACCGGTGTATCCATGACCCGGCCAACCAGTTCAACACCTTTGCCAGGAATATTTATCTGTTAGATGGCCATCTTCAAATATACACCTGGGACAAATATACTTTCGACGGGTAGGGTAGGCCGTGCATTCTACAGCCCCGAGACACGAGACGCTCAAAGGTTCCGCCTTCCAGCACATCTACCAATCTACTCGGCGGAAGCCATTGCCATCAACCAGGCTTATATATGCAATAAGATACTAATACTCACCGATTCACTTAGAGTTCTCCGCTCCTTAGCCATACCCGTTATACTCCAATGACCTAATACATTCCACATCAGCATAATCCAGCAGACTGTAAACTTAATCAACGCGGTTCCACCGTTAATTATATCTGGATACCCGCGCACTCTGAAATTAGATATAACGAGCACGTCGATGTGTTAGCCAAGGTGGCTTGTAACAACACAATTGATTATCAGGCAGCAATGCATACCAACAATAGACGAGGAGCTTGAATGAATCGAAACAACACAGAGGCCGACAGTACTCTCTAGTACAGACGTACCATCCACGAAGATCTTTTTATTCAAAATGGAACTCTCAACGACGATACATCACATCTATCATCCGTATGAGATTCAACCACGGCGCCTTCCGTAGTCACCTTTATCGCATCCAGGCGGTAACCACACCCTACTGCACATGTAATGGACAAGCACTACAGGACCTCAATCATTTATTCTTCAGCTGCTCTAATTTTCACCAACAGCAAGCAACTTTCACCAAGTCTCTTGTGCGAGCACAGCAGCCACTGCCAACCAGTATTACAGTATTACTCGCTACAAATAGCAAAAAAATCTATTGTATCATTTAGGACTATTTTAAAGACATTGATATACATATTTAATGCATCTTTATTTCTGAATATTTTTAAAATTTTAAAAGCAGTTGTTCTTAACTTGTACGAGGGTGAGACAAATGAAAACCTTACGTTTTTAATAAAAAATCTAAATTTCGCGCCGTTATCCTGTAAGTTGGTAAGCGTTCTACAAGCAGCGTGCAGAATGACCTGTAGGTGGCAGCATAGTACAGATGCACAAATACCGTCGCAGTATCAGTATAAAGATGGCTGCCCCACTTGTGACTTGCACCAGGGAAGAACAGCGTTCTGTTATTCGGGTTTTGAGTAGTGAAGGTGTGAAACCTTTTGAAATTCATCGAAGAGTGAAGGTTCAGTACGGTGATGCATGTTTGTTATAGAAGAAAGTCTACGAATGGAGTAGAAAGTTCGCAAATGGTGTGACTTCAGTGGAAGATGCTCCTCGTCCAGGTCAGGCACAACGAGTTGTGACTCCACAGAACATTGCAGCAGTTGAAGCCATAGTGATGAAAAACCGCCGAGTGACATTGAATGACATTGCAGCATGTTTAAAGATTAGTCATGGTTCAGCACAGTGGCGTAGCTAGGGGGGGGCGGTGGGGGCGGTCCGCCCCGGGTGTCACCCGTTTGGGGGTGACACCCGCATTTCGAAAATAATAATCGAAATTAGTGCGATACAAAAAAAAATAAAAAATTTTAATATACTTCTTTTATCCTTTGGTGTCGAAACACGTCTACGGTACCTTTAATGTTCTGAATATTTCTTTTTAAGTTGATCTATCGCTTTTTAAAATACGATCCAATACAATAGAGTATAATAATATCATTGGCTACACCGCGCGCTTAAACAATAGAGCATCGCTCTTTTGCTCCAACAATCACAGGAACTCGTTGTGCTTGCGTCCGTCACAGTTGTTTGGTTTGTTACGAGCGGCGGTGGATATAATGTAAGTTTTCTTGTATTAAGAGAGGAAGTTTTAAAAGTAAAGGATATATTATATATATATCTAAAATTGTTAAAATCATGGTAATTAGGCAGTTAAATTGTAATTCCTCTAAATTATTATTTTTTTAAAAATGTTAGATTTTCCTTCGAAAATGGAAAAAAAAAAGCAACCAAGCGTATGTTGGAATACGCGTAGTCTAGGCTTCAAAATTGTTTTGTTTTTTTAGAATTCTATTAGCTTTCTAGCTAAGATTCACAAGTGACTTGAAGTATTTTTTAGTAATTTTTGAATTTATCATCTGACAGATTCGAATTGAGTACATTTTGTGTTATCCGATATACACTCTGCGTACCTTCCTTTTGTCGACAGTGCACCTATACTCGACATTAAATCGTATCATGTTCGAATTTATGCAAATAAAATGATTCGGAAAACTGCATTAAACTAGCAATACTGTTAGGTTTCAAGTCAATCCGGACGATTCCAAGTGTTATCGTTTGTCGGTAATCAGTTTTTGTAGGGCATGTGTTTAAAACAGTCGGAACCGCGTATCTTGCTAGCGAAATCGTAACATTAGTAAGGGGACATCCATAAATTACGTGAAGTGTCTTTCGGATTTTCGGATCCTCCTCCCCCCCCCCCACCCTTTCTGGTGAGACTTCGTAAGATCTGGTCCCGTCAGACACCCCTCCCCTCCCCCTACGGATCGTCTTCGCAACTTTTTGAGACCTTTTTTTCTAGGTCTCACCCTCCCAAAGCCGGTTACACCCACACTTTTCGACGAAATACCCCCCCCCCTAAAATCATCATTAGCGTCATTTGTAAACCCTTTTTTTTAGCTCTACAGTCCAACACAATTTTTAAAAAAATTGGTGAGATTTCGCTGGATCCCGCCCCTATTTCACCTCACGTAATTTATGGATGCCCCCTTAGCACTTTAACTCTAAGTTCATGTAAGTTTGATATGCTTTCTACTGATTGAGAATATACAAATATGATCGCGATGAAATAAATAAGCGTATGTTTCTCTAAGAATTTTCCATCATAAATTTACAGAAGAAGATTTCTATTATGGGTAACCTCTTTGTGGAATACAGGTACCTACATTCTTATGGGTTCCTTAAATCGACAGGGATGTCGAACTTCTGTTCCTGAACAAAAATTGAGCTTTAATCATAAACTGAACGAACATTCGAGCCGTTTACAATATCTTTATTTATACGCTACTGAGCGGTGATAGAAATCTAAAATTTACACGTGGAGATGGGCTTCGATACATATCATATTTAGGAGTCTGCAGCTACTTATTTCTTAGGCGGGTAGTAAAATACTTCACTTGTTAAGTACTTCATGTAAAGGCGGCAGATATCTCAAAGGCAAGTTCTTTTATTACCTGACCGTTGTTTTTTTTATTTTAAATTACGTTTAGTTATGATTTTATATTTTATTTATTCCTCTATTTTTATGAAGGAACTTAGAGTTGCTTCTCTGACTATACAGTATCCCCCAGGGTCCCACAACTTGTGGGATCCGGATCCTGGGTTTGCACCAATGGGACCCCATTTGGGTCTGGAATTGCTTCTACTTGGATCAAGCCACTTCTGTTAACTTTCCTCTCAATATCCCTTGGTCCTCGAAATACCGAGGTTGTGAAGTCATTTAAATACAGCCTATGTTAACGTTTCAGTAACAAATGGGTAGCTTTCGACTTTTTTAAATTTATAGCCAAATCTTATGGTCGCCCTATAGTTACACTGGCGGAAATTAAAATCACAACACGCATACATGAATGGTAGAATTTTATGAAACTTTGAAAATATATCCAGGGCCATACCTAAAAGAAATAATAACAAATGGAAATGGATCAGGCTAAGTTATTAACTTTTATAGTTGTCAGTGAGAAATGCGCCCAACTTGAGCACCAATACATTCGTGGATCTTTGCCGGCATTAACACAAGTGTTCGGATGTCTTCTTGGGGTATGTCTCACTACGCCTTAGTGTCTTTTGCAGTCAGTTGTTGCACAGTTTGTGCTGGGTGACCATGTGATCTAATGTGTCTACTTCTGGTATCCTAGAAATGCTCTATTTGGGACAAATCTGGGGACCGTGCTGTCCATATTGTGATCGAAACTCCTTGCAAGGCTTGTGTGACGATACCGCAGTATGAGGACGGGCATTATCTTGTTGGAAAATGCGATTCGGATGTTGAACATGTTAGTGGTGGGCTGTCATTGCCTTCAACAACAGCCGACTCAGTCATGCTATCGAAACTGATTGCCACCAGAACATGACACCGGTGGCGGCACTTGCGTGAGGTTCTGAAATCACAGCAGATAAGCCGTTTCTCCACTACGCCTGCGAACATGTCGTCGATTATCACTTTGTCACAGACAGAATCGAGACTCGTCTCTAAACACAAATGTACGCCATTCACATGTACATTTGTGTTTCGCATTACACCAGGGTAGATGATGGTGGCAATTAAATTAGATTAATGGGACATAATGCAAAGGGGCCAGAGAGTGTAACCCAGCTTCAAGCAATTAGTTTACAATCATCCGGGGAGGGGCGGGGGCGAAGTGTGACTATGCGTAACCACTACTTAGATCTGGCCTGCAGTCAACCATCTGCCAGCAACAGCCACCCACACCGTTTGGCAGTCTTCACGTGCTGTTATCCATCTGTATAGACCTGTGCCTGCTCTAGGAGTATTAGAGCCTTCTTTCAACCACTGTGTAACAAGTCTCTATACTGCCAATTCTTCGGGAGATTTCACCATATGATGGATGCACCCTTTAAAAAAACATGTCAACTCTCCGACCTCTCTCACTGTTAGACATTTGGGTGTAGAGAGTTGTCACTCTTCGCCTTGGCATACTTAGCAAAAAAATTTGTGGGCAACCACGTGTCATGTGACACCACACTGTTCGCCACTTATACGGTAAAAAATATATATATATATATATATATAGCACCGTAATTCTCACATTATTACATATAAAACTTTTAATTTTAAATCATTTAATACTCTACATGCGGGTATATTTGGGGCCAAATTTCATTCGTTTATCACAACACCGTCTGGGTGCTGGGATTTTAATTTGCTCCAGTTTGTGTATCAGTTGCTAAGTGTAAAGGTCGAACTGCACTTTGCCAATACTGGCCTGTACCGTAACCGCAACGACAGCCGGCCGAGTGACGGCTCGCCCCCTCGCGTCCAAACTTTTCCATAGCTCGCCCGTGTTCCTACCCGGTCTTTAGTCTCCTTTAACGTTTACAAGTGATTGTTTCAGGGAATCAGTGTTGGGGATGACGGGTAGGTTTGACACCCTATTTTATTATAGAGTACTGTACTTTATTCTGCACAGTTTTGGTACAAATGTACATTAAAATACTTTTTTATCTGACTCACGTAATCACCTAACTGATTGATATTTTATGTACAAAAGTAGTATCCCAGCGCCAGAGGCGGCCCTAGCAAGTTTTTCAGGCGGTGCGAGATCTCATTGTGGCGCCTCATATGTGCAATCGCTTATTCGTGTTTAAGGTGTCCGTTTGACAGGTTGAAGGTAACATTAATTTTTTACATCCTACGAAAATTATAAACGTAAAAGTATGTTTTCTTTAATACTGTATTTGTTACTGTTTCACGTCGCTGGATGGCTTAGGATAAAGTAGTTTACGTGGGATTCGAATACGTACTCGTATATGAGTGCGTTATGAATTACAATCAAGCAACGCAGAGGACAGAAAACAGTCTTTATATATTAATAATAACTTCAGAAAGATTAGTGTATAGGATAGCAACAGGCCCGGCATTAGGGGGGGGGGGGGGATAAGCGGGTCAAATGTACCCGGGCCCGCCGGCTGATGGGGGTCCCCGATCACCGGCTGCAGGGGCCCCCAGGCCTCGAAGCCAAGAATCCGCTCACTGTCGGCCGGCCAGTTTGTAGAGCTAAAAAAAAGTCGTCAATTTTACCTCGTGCCCGTCACGTGTACGTCAAATTTACATAGTTTTTAAGAAAAATGTCTAAAACAAACAAATGAGGAAATAAAATCATAACTATAGGGCTTAAATTGTCAACTTCCTCGTTTTTGACCTTTGGAAATATCATTTTCTATAGTTAAAATTGCAAGATCTAAAAGTCTATCTAGAGTCCGAGTTTACCGTAAATAAGTTTTAATAAATTTTAATTTATTGAAACTTTGGTCTCCTTTAGCGACAGTTACAGGTGTCGTTATCAACATTCGAAGTGCTGTCCACACATTCGGAAATATATCGTTAAAAAATCGAAATAAAGCGTAAGTGCGATGTTGAAGAAGTTATGTTGGGAAGACCTGGAACACCGAAGGCGTTGCTCTCGACAGAAGCTAATTGAAAAATTCACGGCTGACTTGTTTCGGAATGACAGCAAACAAATATTACCACCAACAAAATTCATATCTAGGAATGCCCGCGAAAAGAAGATAGGAGAAATCAGGGCCAGAACAGATTATTTCTGTAGTCATTTTTTCCACGAGCGATTAGGGAATGGAATTGGAAGGAGTACACTTAAAATCTGACAGGAGTAGTTCTCAATCAATCATTTTCGCCATCCTGATCTGTGTTTTCCATGGTTTTCCCAGATCGCTCCAGGCGAATGCCGGGATGACTCCTATAAATAGTCCGTGGGCGCGTATATCCCTTCCTATGCTCAAATGGTTACACATTAGGAATGGTGCAATGCACCCCTCGCCACCTACTTTTAGTGACTCGCGGAGTAATAGTAATATCCTGCTAACCATTTTGTTTCATAAGCTGAACTTATATTGGTTCTGCCGATTCAAGCCCCATCAACAATAGTTTCAGTTAGAAAATTCTTGCGTCAATTCAAAATCCGATATGTCACATTTTTCTCCATTCGTTAAACTAATTTCTAAATATACACAGGATTATTCCAATTATTACAATTCAGGAATTGTTTTGATAATGTGTAAGAACTACAGTGTATCATTAAATTTAAAGAGTTGTGAAAACTGAGTGACCTACTCCTTAATTGTGCCAATCAGATACTAAAACACGTTCACTGTAAACAATTCTTCTAGATCTGTTGCTATCTCATCTACGGCCTCGTACTCAAAAATCTCTTCTTCGTTTTGTATCTAACTGACTTAATAAAATTGTATGTCCGGTATGAAAAGCAATTTCTCACAAATTCCAAGATCTTTCACAGCAATTGTGGAGCGTTTCATGAATCCCTATTCATCCTGGATAGCCTTGCTTACAATAAATAATACTTGAATCAATACCAAATCGCCATTGTAACTATAAAATCAAATTGCTCCATGAGTTGGCTCAGGAACAAGGCTTCTGTTGCTGCAGGTGACTAATTCGTTTCCAGAAGGGCATCACGAACTGAAGAATAGTGATAAACTGATAACGGTCTGCAACGAGGCAAGAAACTCTATTCTCCAAATGAATTTCGCAAAATTTTTTGGCTATAGTCCTTCTAAGTTTTTGCACATCACTTCCAACCGCTTTGTTGATTGAGAGAATCGAACAAATGTTCTTTAAAGAAATCCGATAAAGAAACCGATCTAATTGATGTTTTGGTGGTACCTGCTATTACCAAATTTAATGACAGCTTAATGGATTAATAAATGCTTGAGAAGATATTGGTTCAGAATTCTGCTTTGGACACCTTTGTTTCCTCCTATTATATTGGATCCATTGTCAAGTCTTTGGCCTCAAAATCGTTCATATCCTAATCGAAATTTTGCAAAGTATCATCAATATACAGGCCAGTGAGTACAGCTCCCAGGTCCCAAATAGTCACTTACCAGCTTAAAAGCAACGAAACACTCACGCACTTTGACTTCGTCTTCATTAGTGTCAACAAAAGCAATGTTAAAGGTAATTGTTCGACGCGACTGACAACAGGAGTTCAATTCAGTATGATGGAAAAGTATTTAGATGACTTAACCATAGTCAAAATTTTAATAAGAACTTCAATAGTTTTAAATACATTTTCCAAAATAATAGACATTAGTCTCCTTATTAGCAATACGGTGGAGATGCTCCATCATCACGGTGTCATATTTTCCTAGCAGTTGAAATATATCCAGTTAGTTACCATTATCAGTAGTATTTAGTGTTTCAGATCCAAAATTTCCCCTGAACAAGAATTATTGCAAGTTAAAAAGAATATTTTGGACATCATTCATTCGAGGATAGCAACCTACCATGATTTTTCGTCTTCAATCTGTATTTACAAATGCTTATCTACTAGTATTATATTGAAGTTATTCAGTCTAATCAACGCTTCTGTTCAACTCAGCGTGGTGTGCTGGCGATTTGAGGAAGTTTCGAGAGTTTTGAGATGCTCTGATAAGAAGCTCCAGTCATCAAATTCTTTTTTTTCCCCAAATAAGAGTGAGACCTTCTGTTGAATAAACAAGAGTAAAAACAATTTACTTTACCTGAAGATTTAGAGTAAGCAAACCATCTTCTTTTATAAGTTTCTCCTTTTGGTGTTACTCTTTAAAATGCGTTTTTGAGAAATGACGTTCATGATTTTTTCGTGGCTTAAATAATTATTTCATCCCTGATTGCAGGGTCAATGAGCAACCATTCTGAAATATCATCATAATTTGCGACGGTGTATGTCTGGTATTTTGAAGTGCAGGCGACGTTGCGGTCATAGCAAAATATTCTTGTACATGCTGCTCTTTATCATTATGAACCTCTTTTGAAGAACTTCTATAAAATAAGTTTTCTTCCGTCATATGTTGACCTAGTTCTGATGACGACGATTCAGATGATATCTCAACTCTAAGAAATTTTGCAAGCAATTTTAAAGCCTCCTCAGTTTCACCTTCGTTTAGTTTAAAAAAAAAAAAAACGATGAAGAAGAAGAAAGAAGAAGAAATAAATGTAGACACGTTAATTGCAATCACCTAAGGTATAACATTGTAGAAGTAGATACGTAGGTTGAATCTCGCCTCATGCACCTACACGCAAATGACTGAGCCGGATCTAGAGGGGAGGGAGTGGGCAAACCGTGGAGCTTACCCCCGGCCGCAAAATCATGTTTAAAGGGGCAGTAAGTGACACCGGAACGTGCTAATTATGGGACGATTTGTAGTTTTCTCGAATGGAGTAAATCGAGCTGATTCTGACTTTATGTTAAACGGAAGCTCTTACGTTTATAAACTCTTCTTGATGATTAATTTATTAAAAAATATATGTGAACAGCAAGCTGGATTATTATAGAATTTATTTTTCATTTTTTGCGCAAACGATCTCTCGCTGCCTTTTCGGCGCCCCCCATATGACGGCGCCCGGTGCGGTCGCACCGCTCGCACCGCCCTAGGGCCGCCCCTGCCCAGCGCAGTATTAACAATATCAACGCAATCTCAATGAAATGTCAATCACTCGCACTTGACGTGTTTGTTTTGTCTGAGGTTATTTTCGATTCACTCAATACTTTTTGTTAGTGAAGAACGAGATTATAACATATTTTAATTTAAATATAAGTGGTAAACATTTTGTGTAGTAAAAATAATATTATCTCAATCTTCTAGTCACAGAGTTTCTTATTTGGAAACTCGCAGTGCTATATCGTAGTCACCTAACTTGAAAAGGAGACCTACAGATTAACGTGAAATTCAAACCACAGAGCGTCCTTCGCATTAAAAGATAAAAGCTTTGCCATTGGTAAAAGTCAATTTTAAGGCCCACAAAAATTACAGTCGTGACCGGGATTTGAACCAGGACCTTCAGTTTCCAAATCGCACGCAGTAATCATTTGAGTCACCAGTCCGAATATAGGTGTGATGAAAAATAAGTTTTCAAACATGATAAAATAAACATACTCTTTTTCTGTACCATATATTTTTGCTATCAAAAGACACGAATCCACTTTTATGTGTTTGAATACATACTTTTCAGACTTCTAGATTAGTCTTGCGTCTGGTTACGGCGTGCGATTCGGGTGTCAGAGGTTCGGTTACAAATGCGGCTCTCTGCTGCAATTTTTGTGGGTCGTAAAATTGGTCTTCAACTCTGGCAAAGCTCTGATTTTTTTTAAGGCGAAGATGCTAGGACTCTTCCTACATTTTACGAACATCTGATGAACATGGATGGAAAAAAAAATACTTAAATTTTTTAAATGAAGTTAATATTATAATTTTATTAACTATAATTTTTAATAACAATAAATGTTTATTTAATTGTATTTTATGAATATGATATTTTACACTTACAAGATATTATATTTTACTTAATTTTTAATTTAAATTTTCAAGGGGTGACACCATCGATATCCGCCCCGGGTGTCACCCACGCTAGCTACGCCACTGCAGAGTGCAGTAGGTTTTTAGCTTTAGCGGGAGAAATTTTATACTTTATTCAACAAACGTTACTTTAATAGATTATCACCAAAAGATGAGCATCATAACTTCTATCTACACCTATCCAATGGCTGCCGGTGCTCAGCAACATCCCACCAACTCACATCAGAAGGCAAAAGGTCCTAATCAAACTATGATCGAGAATTGTGAACAACAAGGCTCTTCCCATCCATGGAGATATTAGGTAATACAAAACACGGCTGAAGTCACGTCGCCATGCCTGGAAGACTGCTTTCAGTATAACATCTAACTCCTTCAGCCCTACAGATAGCTGGACAGCGGAATGCGCATCGTCAATACCACAGGGCATAGTGGAAATTAGCAATCCCTGCTCACAATTACCAGGATTCAACTTACCGCGGTCAATTTGGTATAAATTAAATCGGTTTCACAAACTGTGTCGCACATTGTGCAGGATTGCCAAATCCACGCACTTTCCTGGTTGTCTGGAAGACTTAAATTTGGCTGTACCGGAGAAGGTGGCCTGGTTGGAGCGCCTCGATGTCGTGTTGTGGTGGTTGTGATTGGCGATCCTGTCGTAGTGGCCGACTGCGGGCATTGTCCACTGAACTATATGTATAATTATATGTGTGTTTATTTTGAAACAAGGTTGTTCCGTGATTACAGTATAACTGTTGTTGAGTGTTGTAAATATCATACGCAAAATAAAATAAATAAACACCCGGCTGAATTATCCAGTGCCCGGACGCCGCTATTTTTAAAAGCACCATAAGGGTCTACACATCCTAAATACCGTCCTGACCCTCGTAATATTTCGCGATGGCGAAGTAAAGCCTTTTTTTTTTACGAAATGTAAGTCGCTATATTTTGTAAAAATATTCACTCGGTGTTGAAGCTTCATTGACGGATCGGCGATTTGTATCGGATGTAACTCGGCTGCAGTGGACGAGATTGGACGACCGGCTTCAGAGTAGGTGCAGGTCTTAAGCGACCGCCGTACGTACAGATGATGATTGATTGGTAATGGTTGGTTAGTAATATACACACAGGTAAAACAAAATATGACCGAATAAGTTAGTAGTCCGTAGAATTGTTTTTGACATTTGACTGGTCTTCTGGTTGAAAAAGAGTGAGAAACGCTGATTTAGGCGAATGCTGGGTCCGTCTCCAATCACCTAATAAACTACATACTCCACAACACAATCATTCCACCCAAATAATTAACGCTTGGCAGGTTCTAAGTATTGTTAATCCAGTAAAGGGGTAGTTTTACCTTGCATTATATCATGTAGAAGATTTTTTTTCTTATCTTGTATGTATTGCTTAGAGTATGCAGAAACCAAGTTTTCGACCTCAGACACCCTCGGCACAATTTTCTGTGGCCAAAAAAACCTAAAAATTGTGGTACTTTTTACAGTTTCGTCTATAACTCCTTCTTGAGGAGTCCTAGCAAGAAATACTTTATTTCAAATTGAAAGAGGACAAAATTTCCAACAACTTTTGTACTACAAAGTTTTTTTTCAAACTCAAAACTAAGCGACCTACAGCTCTTCGAAAAACAGCAAAATTTCACACTTTTCCGAAAAGTTGGGTTTTTACCTACTTTGTAGCTCAAAATGACCTGGAACCCCTGTATATACAGGGCGTTCGCCGGGAAACGCAACCCACTGTTAGCGCTACAAGGAAGAAACTGCTCCCGGCGAGCGAGCGGTCAGCTTCCGACATTGTTCGACCGTCGGCCGCGGACTATTTCATAATAATTACGCTTCATAAACTTGTATGTGCTAAGCATTTAAATGTGACGTAATTCATTAGCTTACCTTATAAAAGATGCTGGAAGTGTTGACCCTCTTGTGTAATGCACATTTCACATCTTCTGAACATATTTCGAGACACACGCTGCCCTAACTGACTTAATGATTTTTTGGGTGACTGTTCTAGTCGAAAAGCGATATCGTCAATTTTCTCCTCTGTGAGAATACGGTTGACCGACAGTCTCTTTGTTAAAAAATGAACCCGTTTCTCTTACTTTTTTAACCAGACGCAGAATTGTTGATTTAGCTGGCAGTAAAACGCCAGGAAATTGGCGACGAAATTTACTGCGACACTTTTTAAACGACTTCTTCTTC
The DNA here is from genome assembly GCA_031002005.1 of Vandiemenella viatica. Classification (NCBI taxonomy): domain Eukaryota; kingdom Metazoa; phylum Arthropoda; class Insecta; order Orthoptera; family Morabidae; genus Vandiemenella; species Vandiemenella viatica. Next base: position 1,508 of record JARYHS010009682.1, on the reverse strand, counting down.
ACATATGTATCGTAGAGAAATATTCTTTGTTGCAAACTGTAACGTACCATAATTTTACTCACACTCAAACACGGTACAGATTAGTAAGAGTATGAAGCCCCAAACCGCAAAGAAACGTTTATTCACAACACTGATTAATAAGAGACTGAAGTCACAAACTAGCTACAATGCAAAGAAACCGTTCTTAACAATGTAAGGGTCCCATTATACTGCGTCACTGCACTGTTGTGGCAGCGGAGGTGTTAAACAGTGCGGTGATTCACGGTGCCGTGTGGCGGGAGTTGCTGGCACCACTGACCGAGCAAGTTGCCGACGGCAACAGACTGGGAGGGTAGCGTTTTCCGGCGAACGCCCTGTATAATTGTTATATATGTATTTCGGTATGACGTGTGTGTGTGTGTGTGTGTGTGTGTGTGTGTGTGTGTGTGTGTGTGTGTGTGTGTGCTGTACTCTGATTACTGATGGTCAATTCAATAATCATATGGCTTCCTCGCTCATTTCTTTCTATTACTTGGAGACCATCAGGCATGTTAAGAACGGGTTTCGATCTCCTCCATATATGTTGAGAGGTATGCATCAGGTATGTCTGTGATAGTCATTTCTCAAAATGCGCGCTACTTTTTTAGAAATTCGCATGCAAAGAAACAAAAAATTCTAACTATCGTCTATATAATAAATTATTGCCCCACGTTATCAAATGGCAGCGTGATCTATGCGATATAGTGATAGACTCATAACTTTCTGACAAGAGTTCAAATCTCCGTAGATTCTAATATTTATTTTTATCTTCAGAAATTGTCAAGCTTGACTTTATTTTCTTTAAACTTCATTTACATACTTTTATTGCGTGAAATAATATTCAAAACAAATCATATTACCTACAATTTAGCATCATTTTTTTCTTGAAAACATCTCTTTTTTTTGTAATGAATTCACCGGTCCACCGACGATTTTGTCTTTTCACAACACAAATCGGCCGTACACCCTAGAAAACTTCATAGTAATCATCCGTCAGGAAAGTCTCCATTCTTACATTATTTTTTCACTTTTTGTTAATAAGTTTATTGTTTCGGTGCGTTTTCAATTGAAATAGTTACTATCATTTTAGTTTTTTCATCTTCGTCGCTTCTTTACTTATATACCATCAAAAGGTATTTTAAACGAAATACGTAGCATTGGGAAGATACATTTTCTTTCTTTCTTCTACACTCTATTAGTTCCAAGAAAGGTTGCGCGTAAATGATTGAAAATAAAATAGTAGGCCAATCCGTGGCGAAAAATGAAACTCAACAAGGAAATGGAAGAACAAGTGACAAATGCTTATAAACATTACGAAATTCTTCTGTTAGATTCCAGTTTACTAGCAGATTCGCCTCCTGACTTAATTTGATTGGGTATGGGCGAAGCATATTACGAAGCCATTGTTGATATATTGGCCGATAATACGTTTAGCGTATCTGTTACAAGCAACGTGATTTGTTTTAAATTTTATTTCGCGCAATAAAAAG
>JARYHS010009678.1:0-10329 GCA_031002005.1 Vandiemenella viatica | reverse complement strand
AGGCCACAAAGAGAACCGACATACATATCTCGAGCGTTAACAATAGATTAACAATCAAATCCATACAAAAATAATCACAGGTTGTATAAAATCACTTACAATCATTAGAAAACACCTTAATGTGGAAGCTGTAATAAGTCACGTTTCCAAAGCGAAGCAGTGTGGACAGATAAAGCGAGGGCTATTTTTCGGTGTGCGGAAGCCACCTGCTGCGCTGTTGACGATAACAGCAGGGACAGCCAACCTACAGACAATAGTGACCCGCCACTCAGATATTCTGGTATCCTGTTACATGGAATGCTGCTCGGAGGGGGAGTGGAGACGAGACACTTCTGGACTGTATGTCGTGGTGAGAGGAGGGACTGCGAGACCACCGCCATCCTCCGTGGGCCCGAGGTTCATTTCCCGTCGCCGGCAGTGAACAGTGCGCGGACACGGTATGTGCCTATAAAAGTGAGACTTAGTGCAACATATCAAGAGCCCGGAAAATACCCCTGAGAAGCTACCCTGATTAGCTGGATACTTGTTTAAAATATTCAAATTTCACATGTCAAAGTTGGATGTCTTTTAATTTGTATAATAAATTCATGTCTTTTGTTACCCATCTTTCATATTCTTGTAACCCCTGAGGCATGTCATGTGCGAGGCTTAATATTGATATATTGATAGAGAAAGATAGAAAAGTTTCAATTGCTGACGCCATACAGGGTGTCTAAAAGGTAGAGCCCCCACCTAAAGAGATTATTACATATGGCGCGCCAACCTGCGGCCCGATTTTTTTGATATGTTGCAAACAAGTCGTAATAGTGAGTAGAACTCTCTGTGTTTTCAGCATTTTCCAGTGTGGCTGTAACAGCAGCAATCCAGCATGTACAATAATTATTTATGTCATGTGTAATGTTTGTATCTTGTAACAGCTAGGATTTGTAAGGGCGAAAAGGACGCAGTTACAGGCTGTACATGTGTCATACATTGAAGAACTGTTGGTTGATGTGTATTGAAATATGTCATGCTCATTGTGTTGTCCGAGAGTGGAAGTCGATTGATGAATTATTGCAAGTACTTGTGTGATACACTGCAGAGCTGGTTATCGGTTGTTTTCACACACTTTATCTATGTATTTTTTTTTATGGGAATGGTATTTGGTTGTGAAATTTGACTGTAAGAGCAGCGGTGTTGGAATAGAGAGATAGAATGTATGTCCAGGTTACACTGATGTGACCTATGTTGATTTTCATTACAGTAGTTGACATTATTTGGAAAATGTCATGTTCATTGAGTTATACTGCTGTAAAATTGGAGTTAAGGATGTCTGGTGGTCAGAAAAAAAATGTGATAGCTGATATATGTGGGTTTTAAGATATTTGTTGATGTTCGCATTTGTTTCGGTGTTTAGACAATTGGATTTTGATAGTGCTTTCCTGTTCTGTGAGTTGAGTTTTTCATGCCTGGCGGTCCAACCAGCGTTGTAATTGGTATATGTGTCTTATGCTAATTGATGGTTTGTTGATGTTTCATTGTTTGACGATGTTTGTTAGAGAGTTTATGGTGCTCGTGTTGTCCTGTTGTGGAAGCAGAGTTGATGTCTGACAGATCAGCGTTGAAAACTCGTGGATTCCGAGCTATGTACCTCAGTTTGTAGGTTTTCTATCGGAAGAAGTAATTCCCTCTAAATGTTTTCGTTTGTCGTTGGGGGCTTCTAATTCCTGTGAGAGTTGCCAATGCGCTTGAGGTCGGGTAAGACCACAAATAAGTTACAAAAGACAGAAAAGCTGTCCGTTTCATCATACCTGAGAGTGAAGAACGTGAAGATGGCTGAAAAGGGGACGCGAAGTGCAATTTCGGACACCCTAACACGAATATCATAGACGACTCTTCAAGTCGCCAAGAAACCATGTCCTCTCCATGCATTTTGGGCGAAACGAGGGAAGGGGACGGATATACCAGTCTGGTTCTGAAGGAATGGTTGCCCAACAGAAGGAAGCAGCGAAAAATCCACTGAGCGAAGCCGACAAATTTGACCGTTTGTTCGCGATGATGACGGAGATAAAGAGCGGACAAGAGCAGCTGAAGTCTGAGATAAAGTCGGAGTTTGTGAATGCTGAGCGAGAGATGGAAGGCTTTAAGAACACCATATCGGCAGAAATGAGGGAAGTCGAGGTAACAGTGAAAACGTTGCAGGAAGAACAAAGCAGATTATCCAGTGCTCTGAATCTCACAAACGAACAGGTGGCGGACACGCAGAAGAGTGCGTCGGAGACAAGTAAGAAAGCAGAAACAAGAGCAAACCAGCTGGAAAAGCGTCTCGGAGAAGTCGAATTAGGCCACAATGCGAGGATCACTCGACTTGGAGAGCTGATTAATGATGTCAGCAAAACTGCTACTGAATCAAGAACGGAGTGTGAAAGTCTTCGCGAGGCACATGGAAGTTTAGAAACAAAAGTGACCAGTGAGTTGCGGGGGATGCGTGAGGAAATGACACGCGCGAGTGCCCCGGGAGTAGACCGTATGCATGTGTGCCACGCCGCACACGTGTCGATAGATTTGCCTCTCCCCCGATTCAGCGGAAAGACAGGTACTCACCCGAAGAGCTTCCTGAAAGAGTTGGAGAGTTACTTTCGGGTGAAGAATGTTCCGGATCAGATGAAAATGCTAGTTATTTACCAGTCTCTCGGGGAAGAAGAGAGTCTGGTTCGATACCACTTGTGAAGAAGGGACGGCGTATGAGGATTTTAGAGAGATATTTTTGGAAGTATTTTGGGGGCGGTCGGCTCAAACCAAACTGAGACGAAGGCTGTACCAGGGACGCTACTACGCAGATCGTAAAGAATCTATGGCCACGTATGCTGAGCGTCTCGCAAAGTATTCCCGGTTTCTAGATCAGCCGCTCGATGAAAGCGAGCTCTGTGGGGCTTTGCGGGCTCATTTCGCAGCAGGTACAATTGTTATTGAACCCCGCTGTTATCACCACCTTTAAGCAGTTTGTGGCTACCTTGAGGATGGTGGAAGAAGGAGAAGAACGTATGAGATATGGGCCTTCCGCACACGTCAACACCACGGGAGAGTAGGGCTTTGCCCAGTCATAAATGTTTGCATTCAGAAGATGGAGTTCGTCGCCTCATCGACAGCGGTAGTGCTATAACGGCGATTGCGGAAAGATTGGTAAAACAAGCCATAGAGTCGGGAATCCCTAAAATTCCTACAGGGTGAGAAGTTGTCACTGGTGCCAGCATTTGGGCAGAAATTGAAAACAGTTAATAGGCAAGCGTAATACTGAGTAACGCTTGGCGAAGAGAGCCTGGAACTGCTGGCATACGTTGTCCCAGGACTCAGCATTGGTCTCATAGTGGGAGCTGATGTTTTGAGTGAGAAAAGGGCTTGCATAAGTTGGGAGAAAAATACGATCACGGGATTGACGGCTAAAGAGATACAGTGGGATGCAAGCAGCGAAAGCTACGGCCTGCGACTGGTCCGCATCGAGGAGCCAGCGAGTGAAAGATTGCCCCAGCAACTGAGCGACGCTACATTGTTGCAGGTATGCGCGCTCGTGGATGAGAGAAATGAGATTCTGTGTGAGTTGGAGCGAAATGCAATGCGCAATGACACTCTGAACGTCACCAGATGGGGAAAGCTGAAAGAAGTGCTTCGCAGAAATCTGGCCGTTTTTTCTTACCGCCCAGGAAAGATCATAGGAATAACGCATGAGTTCAAATTAAACAGTGAAAGTCCTTTCCAAGCACACAGCTACCCGGTACCAGCAAAGCATCGAGAGGCGGTCAGGGATGTTCTGCGTGTGATGCTAGAGCATGGAATAATTTCGAAGGCCCCTTCGCCATACGTGAACCCCATTGCAGTTGCTGTCAAACGAGATGGAACCGCACGTATTTGCCTTGACGCTCGGAAGTTGAATGAGCGAATAGTAGGAGATGCGGAACGCCCGGAACCAATCGCTGATCTTATTAGTAGATTCCATGGCAAGAGATGGTTTTCCACCATTGACGTGACCGCTGGTTATCATCAGGTAGAGCTTCACGATAGGTGTAGACCATACACTGCTTTCCTATTCGAAGGAACCCAGTTCATGTTCAACCGAGTTCCATTTGGGGTTCGTGATTCGGCTAGTGCGTTTGTGCGAGCACTGAATGAAGTACTGCCAGCCGAGGTGAAGGAGTTCTGTGCAGTCTACGTGGATGATATCCTGGTATTTTCGGACTCCTTCGAACAGCATGTAGACCACTTGAATACACTGTTCGGTGTTCTGGCTAAGCGTGGGCTGACGCTGCGGCCGGACAAATCAAACCTCTGTGCACGAGAGGTCAGCTTCCTTGGGTTCCGGGTAACTCCGGAAGGTATAGAGGCCGCGCCGGAAAAGGTGGAAGAAATTTTACATTTCCCACCTCCCACGTGTGTGAAACAGGTGAGGCAATTCTTGGGAATATGTGGCTATTTTAAAAATGGTATTAAGGATTATGCACAGATAAATGAACCACTATATTTTCTGCTCAGAAAGGGTACCCGTTGGAAGTGGGGTAAAGAGCAGCAAGATGCGTTCCAACAGTTGAAAGACGCGTTTCGGGACAAAGTGACGCTCGCCCATCCAGACTACACGAGGCCGTTTTTCCTGAATTGTGATGGCTCTGGGAGGGGTGTCGGGGCAGTTTTGCAGCAGCAAGCTGATGATGGACGTCTAAGGATAGTGGCGACGGCTAGCCGCACATTGCGAGGGCCGGAACGGAACTACCATACCACCGAGGTGGAAATGCTTGCTTTGGTGTTTGCAGTAACAAAGTTCAGGCCGTACCTGGTCGGTAGCAAAACGTTTCTGAGGACGGATCACCAGGCGTTAACGTTCCTAATGAAGTCGAAGTTCACTTCGAGTCGGGTAACTCGATGGGCACTCCTATTACAGGAGTACGATATAGAAGTGTCGTACTGCAAGGGGGTGGATAACAAGATGGCGGACTGGTTAAGCCGTTATCCTAAGGATCTTATTCCCTCAATAGGCCATGCGGCAAGGGGACATGAGATTATGATCGCCGCTGCGAGAGTGATCGCTGGCGTCGACCCCTGCCAGTTCCGAAGTAAACTGATCCGTGAACAATGCAAGGACGAAGAAATAAGGAAAGTAAGGCAGTTCATCGGGGAAAAAAACGGAGTAGATCAGCGGATCCGTAGCGTAGCCCTGATGTGCAAAATTCATGAGGGTGTGTGTTTCAGGCTGGACCAAGCCATGGAGAACTGGCTCGCGTGGCTGCCACGGACAATGACAGGAGAGGTGGTCCAGATGTACCACGAGCACTTCGGGCATCAAGGCACAGAAAGGACGATTAAAATGTTACGTCGAGAGTGGTATGTGACCGCTTTAAAAATGTCTGTAGCGAAGACGATTCGCGAATGCGATCTGTGCCAACGGGTCAAACATCCGAACAGATGTTACATAGGAGAGCTCAGTCCAATAACCCCGAGTGCACCAAATGAGTTGGTGTGCCTGGATTTTTTCGGCCCGCTTCCGCGGGGCAGATTTGGCCGACAATACATCTTAGTGGTTGTCGACGCATTTACCAAGCTGGTCCGCTTGTATGCTACTAACACCACGACGACGAGGCAATGCCTCCGGATCATTCTGGACAAGTACGTGCCGGAGTGTGGCCGTCCGAAGCGCTTACTCAGTGATCACGCAACGATTTTCACGAGCAAGAGATGGCGGGATGCCCTGTCAAGGGCAGGAATAAAAGCTATATTCAGCTCTATCAGAAACCCTCAGAGCAACATTGTAGAGAGGTATAATCGTCAGCTGGGAGCATATTTCCGGATGTTAGTCGGCGAGAATCACGCCGGCTGGGTGAAGCATTTACCCAGAATAGAAGGTTTCTTTAATCTCAGTATTCATTGCAGCACTGGGCACAAGCCGGCGGAACTCCATTTCGGTACGCCCGCGGACACGCTGGTCGACCAACTAGTGGGTTGCCCAGAACCTGTGAGCACTGAACCAAGTGAGAGGTTGGCGCAAGCGAAGGAATTTCTGATGGAGAAGGCGAGGAAGCGGCAGGAGAGGGAGACGGGTAGAGAAGCCTATGTCTTCAATGCCGGTGATCTGGTATTGGTTCGTTGTGCACCTCAATCAGATGCTTTTAGGAAAAAAATTGCCAAATTCTTCCACCTTTTCAAAGGGCCATTCTGTATAAAAAAATCTGTAGGCAGAAATGCGTATTTACTTGTAGACGGCAATGTTGAGGTGGGAATCTATAATGCTCGTAGCCTAAGGCAATACCATCATTCATAGATGTGGAGGCTGTTGGTGATTTTCTTCCAGCTTGATGCGGGGATGTAGAGCATAGTGGTGATGGCGAAGTGATAATGCTGCCGCGAAGAGGGTATGGCGACGTTGTGGTAGTTTTTAAGCGACAATAATCCAGATTATTCGTCTTGACTTTAATCGAGTTGTCAATATAAGTAAGAAGTTCATGCACAATGGATTTTCAATGGTGATCCGCCGCAGAGCATGGGATTTGCTGTGGTTATGGCGATGTTGACTGGGTAGGAAGTTGTCTATGACAGCGTGTGGTCAGCGTTGACTCTCTGAACCTCTCGGAATAGCGGGACCGGCAGGTAGACTACTCCCCTAGTCATTTGAGTGGAACTGGATGCAGGCAGGTGTGTGTTTCTGGGTAAATGAACAGGGTGAGCTGACTGTTTGTTTGTGAAGAGGCAACTACCTTCGCTAGTAACGCTTGATTGTAGTATTGTTATGAATAGTGTTCCGTTGTCAATAGAGTAAATGCTCTTAGATTCGAGGTATGTGTACAAATGTTGTGATTGGTGCATCATCTGTCTTTAGGTTAATTGTTTTCATAGCATGAGTTTTGTTATTTTACGCTTTATATATTAGGGGACATTGATTAATGATATTCCTCTCTAATCTGTTGTAAGAAACTGGATCATTAAGTTTAGATTTTATGTGATTATTGAGTGGCACTGATTGATATTGCCACGTGTTTTCATCTAAGGTTTTGTAAAAATTTGATCACAATGGTCCCTCAGATCTCCATATCCTTAACTGATATTTTAGAATAGTGGAAATGCATAGATTATAGGTTAAAACAATTGGTAGTGAAGGACTTCAGCTGTGTAGAGGAAGAGTTGTGGAGGGACAACCTCACGTAAAAATGTCCATAGTTTCTTTTTTTTTTGAGGGACCCGTAACGCTTAAAGACATTCCATTGTTAATCTATAGTGAGTGCTTATGACACTATCATAAGTACTGTGAACCATTGTTTTTTTATTTTGTGTGTATATTTTTTATGTTGTGTGTATAATGTATAATGATAGATTAAGGCTGGACCCTGCTGTTATGTGGATGGTACACTTTGGATGGCTGATGCATTGGGGATTTTGCACACGAAGCGAGTTGTATTGTAAACATTCACAGTTTGGCGCCTTTAACGTGTCCTCACATGACATTTCCGCAGGGGAATTTTGATTGAAAATGGGTGAATGTTGTAAATATCTTATGAAATTATAAGTTTGCAGGGTTTTATGGCTTTGTAAATCAAGGGTATTGTTATCAAGAGGGCAGGAACTGAACTGAGAACAAAGTTGCAGAGAAGACTTTATAAGCAAATTTAAATTCCATGGAATTTAAATTTAGGTGGGTTGGTCGGCAAGCTGTAATAAGTCGCGTTTCCAAAGCGACGCAGTGTGCACAGATAAAGCGAGGGCTATTTTTCGGCGAGCGGAAGCCGCGAGCCGGTTCGTCAAGCCACCCGCTGCGCTGTTGACAATAACAACAGGGACAGCCAACCTACAGACAATAGTGACCCGCCACTCGGATATTCTTGTATCCTGTTACATGGAATGCTGCTCGGAGGGGGAGTGGAGACGAGACTTCTGGACTGTATGTCGAGGTGAGAGGAGGGACTGCGAGACCACCGCCATCCTCTGTGGGCCTGAGGTTCATTTCCCGTCGCCGGCAGTGAGCAGTGCGCGGACACGGTAATGTGCCTATAAAAGTGAGACTTAGTGCAACATATCAAGAGCCCGGAAAATACCCCTGAGAAGCTACCCTGATTAGCTGGATACTTGTTTAAAATATTCAACTGAGCTAACCATCCGTAAAATTTCACATGTCAAAATTGGATGTCTTTTAATTTGTATAATAAATTCATGTCTTTTGTTACCCATCTTTCATATTCTTGTAACCCCTGAGACATGTCATGTGCGAGGCTTAATATTGATACATTGATAGAGAAAGATAGAAAAGTTTCAATTGCTGACGCCATACAGGGTGTCTAAAAGGTAGAGCCACCCCCACCAAATGAGAATATACATTCTTCTTCCTTCTCTTCTTGGCAACGAGTACGACAGCTGCGCTTTATTACAGCCTTCCAGTAATCTACAAAACTACTCACTACACACGGCAATCAGAATCGCCTGTACCTGAACGTTTGTTCAATAAAATCTCTTAGCGATAACGTCAACGTATTGACGGTTGATATACCTTGCCAAGAAAGAATTTCCTGTAAAGCACTGCTGTTGTATTTTTACGATATGTGCATTTAGATTCAAGAGAAGAAGCAGTATGGATAAAAAATATGTTGGAAGTGAACGAAGTTTAAGTACCCCACATAATACACAAGCTAAGTAATTAAGAAAATCCATTGCTAACGGGAGTCATCAAATATAATTCTTAGGAATAATGAAACAAATTTAATAGATTATAGTCCTAAACCTTCACGTCAGTTTGTAGAAGGAAATTTAGGGTGTGAGGTAAGTGCGGTAATAAAATTTTACATATCGAAATACTCATATGAACCTCAAAGTTCTACCCTTTCTTACAAATTGATGTTTTGTTTCTGAACTCATCAGGAAATGCATTTCTTAGAAGAGTTGTACCGATAATTTCCCTCCTAGGAACAGAAAAATTCACCTCTTAAGACTGGATCCCATTTGAATAGTTATGCTATTGGCAAAGTTAACCAGAGTCAGACTTATAAATTACGTTATTAATAGTGGTCAGCGAACAGTAATCACTAAGCATGTGAAACAACTCTTCGATTTAATACTTCACACACACATAAACAACAAATTGTATTTATGAAAGAAGAGAACTAATCTTCCATATTCTCTGATTTTTTTTATGGAGACTGTATGTTTGATGGATGAAAAACGTTATTCACTGAATCTTTATGTAGAGGAAACGGAAGGAATGAGCACAGATTTCGCTTTATAAATGTGATAAAGAATCTAAAACAGTATTCACCATGGCCAATGTTTCGTAATTCCAAGAATTCTTCTGCTATAATCGATGTTAATATTTGAACTCCGCTGATGCGGTATCGATTATTTTAAATAATTAGTACAGATTATCGTGTTGCGGTAACAGTAGGCGGAATATGCAGAAAAATGGCCATTAACACAAAACAATTTGCCATACACTTTTTGTAGAAAACATACCTGATTCGTGGTATTTTAACTGGTCTCCTTCAGTTTTAGAGAAGCTGTAATAGAATTGAATTTGTATTTATAAAGTACAATTCATCATATTAAAAAAAGAAATCTTTTATACTGGATAATAAATTAAGAAATATTTTCAAACTGTCTCTTTCTAAGTAACAAAACCTAACCGTTCTTTTCTTTGATTAAAAAGTGTGCAGTATCCTGTTTAAAGTACAGCTTATGTCTATTTCAGTTATGTTAATAAAAAGGGATAATTTGTAATCTAGTTTCTGATATGCTGGGTGAAAATATAACGGAAAAAATGTTTTAAAGTAAGGGTATCCATATTTGATTTCTATTATTTGTTCGGAAAATTATATCGTTTTAATCTTAGATTGGCGCTAATTTTACAAATGACTTATTTCATTTAGCAAACTAATCTTAAAGCCGATTGCCATTAAAATTTTACTTCAAGCATGTTTTCAGTCAGATATGTTCTTTATTAAGTTGCTAACGTTGAAATCAGATAATTAATAGAAGATACTTCTTTGAATATTCAAAATATTATATTAAAATTTTACTGTGGAATAATTATACATAACATAGCGTATTAAAATTAATAAAACGAAAAATACGATTTTACTTATTTATTTAATAGATACGTACGCAGAAATTTGAACATTTAAATTGATTAGTAAAATATACTTTTATATACCACGTAATCATGTCCAAAAAATTTCACTTGGGTCACAAAGTACGAAACAATCTCCGTAAATTACGGAATAAGATTTTGCTATTTGTGCGGACATCATGAAAATATTGTTCCCCTTGTTAATTTTTATTTTTTTAAGGCTAAAACTATGCAACTCAGCGCTTACTCTGATAGGTTAGATC
>JARYHS010009676.1:0-20704 GCA_031002005.1 Vandiemenella viatica | reverse complement strand
TACGAACCCGCATCATGCAGCTGCGAGGGGAGCGATAATTGATGGCTTCCGGGTGTGGCGCAGCTGTGCACATTCAATTACGAACCCGCATCATGCAGCTGCGAGGGGAGCGATAATTAAGGGCTTCCGGGGTGTGGCGCAGCTGTGCACATTCAATTACGAACCCGCATTCAATTAAACTCCCCTAGTTCCTCGGCTCCCCTCCGCTCCAAACTGTCTGCAAAGACAGGTCCATAAGCAATACATGGGGGAAAAAGTGGGCTCACTCCATCCTCCATAAGAATACATGGGGAAAAAACTGTCCGCTGACCGCTGTACATAAGGAAATAATAAGATCAATCTGAGGTTACAGATGTGAGACCCCCTCCCCGCAATTCAATTAGCATTAATTAAAATCAATTAAGGCTCCCCGCCAAGGGGGAAAAAGTGGGCTCACTCCATCCTCCATAAGAATACATGGGGAAAAAACTGTCCGCTGACCGCTGTACATAAGGAAATAATAAGATCAATCTGAGGTTACAGATGTGGGACCCCCTCCCCGCAAATCAATTAACATTAATTAAAATCAATTAGTCTCAATTAAAATCAATTAGCCTCAATTAAAATCAATTAAAATTAATTAAAATCAATTAAAATTAATTAAAATCAATTAACGTTAATTAAAATCAATTAGCATTAATTAAAATCAATTAACATTAATTAAAGTCAATTAAGGCCCCCACGCAATTCAATTAAAATCAATTAAAAACTGGGCTCACAGCCCCCTTCAGACACTACTAAGAGTGGTCAATGAAGCTATGGAGACGGTCGCCTCGACCGAGGAAACCCCAAGAAATGGAAGTTTTTCATCACAATCCTACTGGATGATCTGCAATTCTGCAGGGAGATTCCAACTGCAGACGCTGCCACCTTCGAGTTAGTTCTCTCAAGCCGCGAGCATAGTCACCTTTCAGAGAAGATTCTCCCAGCGGGAGTCGCTGAGTGGCCGGAAGCACTTGTGTTTCCGACCCCTCTAGCCAGCGACTTTGACTAGGAGAAATACGCCGACCTCATAAGGGGAAGATTCAAAACGTTCTGTTTTGATTTGTTGACCGGCCGTAACTTCCTGACCACTCCCATCAGGAGGATACCGCAGAAATCATCATCCTACGCAGAAGAGGGCCCAGTGCCACTCATCTTTGCCCGCTATAGAAGAAATTACACCGGCATCCTGGCTTATCTGCATCGCCGCACGAAGCTACCCCTATTCTGTTGGCCTGCCTCAACGACTTCGAGACAGTTATCGAGATCCTACAGGGTCGCTCCACTGCCCATCACGTCATTTTACCACGACGGAGAAGAAGTCAACACCACTGCAGAGGAAAACGAAGCTCTTGAGAAGCAGAACTCAGTGGGCCACAACATCATGCTCCGTGATGGAGCGAGTACCAGCGTTACAACGCCAACCTTCACTGAGAAACCGCCTCCAGGCAATGCCACAACGCAGACCATCGCAGCGAAGCCGTCCTCACGCAGCCCGGTCCAGTGCTTCAGGTGCCAAAAATTCCGGCACTATGCCAGGGACTGCAGTGAACCGGTCAGGTGTGACCGTTGCGGAGACGGACATAATCTTGCTGACTGCATAAAACCCCGGGATGAGCCAGTCTGCTGCAACTGCGGATCCAAGCACGCAGCTTCTTTCCGCGGTTGCGACAAGTGGAAACAGCAACTTCGCAACACTCGGCAGCACCGTAGTCCAAGGCTCCATACGCAGCCCGCACCAAGTCGAGAAGTGAGCAAGACACGCCCCCAGCAGTTGAATTCTGGATTGCAACAGCAGCGTCGAATGCCTCTCCACTATCCAGCAACAAGACAGAAGAAGTCGGAGCCTCAGAAGTTCGACAGAGCTCACACCAGCCACTCCTGCACCTTCCAAGTTCCAGGACAGCGAAAACACCGACTGGATGCCCTCATCGATCTACTCAAGAATCTCGTCAACCACCTGGCTGCAAAGGAAGACACGCGAAACACGCCACGGCAGCCCTCAGGGCACCACAGCAAAATCGGAGGACCATTTCCGAGATGGCAGATGCGCCGGCATCTGTGAAGACAATATTATTTGAAGACAACAATAACAGCCAACATAAAGACTGTGAAGATATGACTCGTCAAAAAAAATTGGAGGCAATGTCTTAGGACAACATACTTCGCAGTACACCAGCTCAAAGGAGCTGTGAATAGGCTGAAGACGAAAATTAGAAGACGGATCCGGGCCGGTGTCCCCCAAGGGTCGGTTCTCGGACCAGTACTATACACACTGTACACCGCCGACGTGCCAAATAACTCCGGCGTAGAGATTGCGACCTACGCAGATGACATCGCATACTTCTCCCTCAGCAGAAGCAGAGCTATTGTAACTCGACGTCTCTAAGACGTCCTAAAGGAAACTCTTGCTTGGGCTAGGAGGTGGAGAATAGAAATCAATCCTGATAAAACGCAAGCCATTAGGCCCGTTTACACGTACGCGCCAAACTGGCGGTTTGGAACGGCGCTCCAGACTGCCGCGCCGGAGCGTGAGGTTGGACCGTCGCTCCTGGAGCGTGCGACGAAAAATGGTCAACACTCCAGTCGCGCGCGCCAGGACTGCGGGTTGGAGCGTACGCGCCAAAAATGACCGTTATCGCTTGGCGCGTGGACTTTCCGCCGGGTTGGAAAGTTTTGTAGACGGTCCAGCTTGCAACTCTCGGTTTTGCAGGTCGTTGTTGTTTTTGTTAGTTGTGCATGTGTTTATAAGTGTATTTAAAATATTCTCCAAAAGAAATAACATAAACTGAGCAATATGAGCTGCTTTACTATTTTTTTTTTTTTTTTACTGAAAGAATTAAATAAACAAAGTGTATATGGGCGGAAAGATGGCACGAAACTAGAGATCTATGGACACATGCCTCTTTAGTGAGAGCAACGGGAAAATAAATGATCCAGATGATTTAAAAAATTGTCTACGAAACGACAATTGCATATATAACTTTATTTTAATAATAATAATATTTAATTAAATTGCAAGGGAGCGCATGGTACTGTGGCAATTTCCCTACTCACCCATCTTCCCCGTTTCCTGCACCCACCTACATTTGCCTTCTCCAAATATCAACTTCAAATTCTTTCAACGTTTTTGGTAATTGTTCATCATTTCCCTTTGTAGCTTATTCCAATCCCTGACACCCTTACCTAAGAAGGAGAAGTTAAAGTTAGTATATCCACAAATATCAAAACAAGACACAGTCATGAGGAAGAGCATAACTGCAGAGTAATGTTTGACTCCTACGCTTCGTTTTTTGGCAACTGGAATATCCCTCCAAGATTTGAAATTGCTTGCATATATTTTTCTCAGTTCTTTTCGAATTGCCGCCGGGTTTCTTGAATCCTTTCAGTGACGAAATCTTTGTTTTCACTTTCACATACATTTACGCTGATGAATTCTAAGTAACTAATCATATTTACGATGTTTTTAAATTTCTATTTTTATAGTCATTTGATTTGACCTTCCACAAACATAGAAAATTCTTATAAAGTTCTATTAATCCTTCCAAATTAACATTTTTCAAGATTTAGGTTTTTATCTGTTAAAGCAGGGTAAAGTTAAATAAAGTCACCCAGAAATTAGAACCAACAACGAACAAGTACTGACCCATCAAGATTGCAGACCGACAATGCACGTGTAAACACGAGGCTCCATTAGACCTGCGCGCCAGATGTGCGCATTCGGGGCGCGCGCCAGGCCTCTCTGACCAACGAGCATTTACACGTAAAGAATTGATGCGCGCGCCTGGAGCGTACGCTCCAAATCCGTCGGAAAAACCGTGCGTGTAAACGGGCCTATTATGCTTACGCGAAGATGCGACCCAGCGCTACCGGTGATACCGCATCCTCTATTACACCTCAATGGCAAGGACATCCCCTGGTCTACAACTGTTCGCTATCTAGGGGTCACACTGGATACGAGACTAACGTGGCACGCCCACATAGAGGAAGTTAGATGCCGAGCGAGTGCGTTCTGTATAAAAGGATCAAAACGATAGAGGACTGTAAACAGTTGCAGGGTGATCTGGACAGGATATCTAGTTGGGTTGGTAAACATGAGATGAAGATAAATGCAAAGAAGATTCAGCTAATTAGATACACAAATAAAAAACAAAAGGAAACCCCAAGAAATGGAAGTTTTTCATCACAATCCTACTGGATGATCTGCAATTCTGCTGGGAGATTCCAACTGCAGACGCTGCCACCTTCGAGCTGGTTCTCTCAAGCCGCGAGCATAGTCACCTTTCAGAGAAGATTCTCCCAGCGGGAGTCGCTGAGTGGCCGGAAGCACTTGTGACAACCTGTGAAAATTACGAATAATTCAACAAAAATAATGAATGAAATAGCTGGGAATTAGATAACACAATACAAAACAAAGACTTGATGTAAAGAAAGTAGCATAAAAAACTATAGGAAATGTACACGCATTGAGCGGTTACAATTAATAAACTGTACTTTTATGAATATTATCGAAAATTAACAATATAGTAGTGCTGTGGGGAAGTCAGTGTCAGGTATAAATGGATTACTACGGCGAGAGATACAAGGTGCAGACATGGAGGAAAGGAAAGAAAGGAACATGGAGGAATGAAAAGAGTGGAGGTCTTCACCACGCACTAGAGTGAAGCCAGGTAGAGAGAAGTAGTGTGGGGAGGGCGCCATATTGGATTTCCTTTCGAAACACAGGGAATGTGCACAAACACCTCAAGGGGATTCTACGAGAACCATGCTCCACACTTTGATGATGTATTATTATGTAACTCGACGAGACAAATAAAAACTGAAGAATAATGTTTTTTTTGATATCCAGCTGAGAAGTTTTGGGTTGAAATTCAAAAGAAAAATTTCCCTATAGTCAAATTTGACTATAGGGAATTTTGTAACTCGACGAGGCAAATTGAAAACCGAGATTAAAATTTTTTAATATCTCCCTGTGTTCTCAAGATATCGACAATCAAAAATTACTTGCGCCTCTGGTGAAGTTTTTATCCTAAATCAGGCTGCGTTTCAACCTAACCACAAGCAGTAGTAAAAAATAAAATAAAATGGTCACTCAGCATGTCCAACATGCAATTCATTTTGACTATGACGAAGTTATTTTTTTGTCCAGGACACATCCCAATCAAACCACCTCAATCTGGAGACAGTATTTCCCGAGAGCTAAGCAAATACATTTTTTTATAATTTGGATTTGTATCGTTGTGTTACATAAGAATCCATAATCAAATTTGACTTAAGGCAAAAAAAAAAAAAAAAAAACCAAACAAACACCTGTACTTCAACCTAAGCACCTCGCTTTTGAGACGGTATATTTCGAGAAGTGGGATACCAAATTTAATCATAACTACTTTTGGCTCGTCGAGTTATATATTAACCCATCAACAAATATCGGCACCACGGTTATCGTAGAATACCCGTGTAGTGTGTAAATATTAAATTGTTTCTGGAAATCTGTGCTCTACAGACGCTAAGTACGTTTATTTCCTTACATAAAAAATTAATAAAACTAGTTTGCTGTTATTCTGAATTCCCGCGCGCGATCAACAGTCAAACTCGGCTCAGCTGTTTCTAACCGTCGCCGGCTCTCCATACGCCATTTATTATTTAAAACCTGCGCTGTGTCTAAGTGAGATGCAGAATTAAAAAGTCCGTAGCCAAATTCCTTCCCGTCCCTTTAATCCGCCCTGCCAAACTGTACGCGGTATTTCACTGCAAAATGGCTGAATGATCACGTTATTCACAATCGACTTAAATTGTAATACTGGTCGCTGTGAGTTACTACCCAACCAAAAAACATTACACATACTGTCTTTTCCAAAACTATCGGATCTAGCAACTATCGCCTATTGGAATGAAGG
The DNA here is from genome assembly GCA_031002005.1 of Vandiemenella viatica. NCBI lineage: Eukaryota > Metazoa > Arthropoda > Insecta > Orthoptera > Morabidae > Vandiemenella > Vandiemenella viatica. Next base: position 14,786 of record JARYHS010009676.1, on the reverse strand, counting down.
ATTTGTTTATTTTCGCTGTAATTATTCTGTGAATTTAGAGCCCCGTCTATAATGAATTTGCCGTTCCTTTAGCACATGGTGCACCGTAAAAAATGAAATTAAATTCCCTATACACTCTTGACAAAACTACGCGCTAGGCATACGGCATATTCCATGTGAATGCCGGGATGCTTCCTTCAAAAGGCCAGGGCCGAATTCCTTCCTGTTCATTGTTCCAAGTTCCATCCCGCCTCTAATGACCTCGACGTCGACGAGGCGTAAAGCCACAAGCAAAAATAAAAAATGATAATAATATGGGCAATTTGTTTAACTTCTTACTCAAAAAAGTTTAAAATATTAGACAGACTCAAAGCTGCCGAATTATTTTAATTCACGTCGGCAAAGCGCATATAGGAGAATAGCATAATACTGTGTAGCAAATTAATTATCCCGTGCCAACAGGTGAAGCGTCGAGCTAGGGAGATTATATAATTATTACCTCGTTGCGAATTATCTTAACCAAATCTAAAAATCAGGAGAGTGCAGCGACATTCTGACACGTTGCTTATATAAAGGAATTACGAATTATGTCTGCGAATATGGCATTTGCTGACTGGAATGCTAGAAACATCTTGCCTTTTTTTTTTTTTTTTAATAATTCCTGTAAATCGTACCGAGCGTGGTGGGTAGGCGGTAAAGATCTAGCTTCGCATTCCGGAGGACGCGTGTTCGAATCCCCGTCCAGCTGTCCATAACACTGATCGCCTTCACAGTATCAGATATTCATCGCGTTTACGGAATGGAAAATATAAAAAGTGCAAGGATCATATTTACACTTTAAATAGTGTCTCCGTATTTTCCTCAACTCACGGAATTATTTAATAAATATGCTAATCAAATTCCCAATTTACAAAAGAATTCATCATCAAGAATGGATACAGCGAAATTTTACTTCTCATCCAGGCCGTAATTCAACCTAACTACGTCAATTTTGAGAAACTAAACAATATAAATATATAAAAAAAATTATTCTTCACTTTCAGCTTGTCTCGTCGAGTTACATATGGTAAGAATTGAACATTATATTTAGCTATAGCGAAATTTTTCTTCTGGTGCAGGCCGAATTTCAAAGAAAGTATGTCAACTTTGAAATATGATATCTGGAAAACTAAGCAAGATATCAAAAAAATTTATTCATTACTTTAAATTTGTCTCGTCGAGTTACATGAGAATTCATCATCATATTTAGCTGTGCTGAAAATTTTCTTCTGGTCTAGTCCGTATTTCAACATAACTACGTAAACTTTGAGATACAATATCTCGAAAACTAAGCGAGATATAAATAAATTTTATTCCTCACTTTCAATTTATCTCGTCGAGTTACAACAGCAGTCATCAATATATTTAGCTATAGCGAAAATTTTCCCTTTGTCCATTCCGTATTTCAACGAAAATACGTACACTTTGGGATACGATATCTCGAAAACTAAGCGAGATATCAAAAAATTTTATTCTTCACTTTCAATTTGGTTCGTTGCCTTACATGAGATGTCATCAATATATTTAGCTATAGTGGAAATTTTGTTCTGTTCCAGACCATATTTGAACCTAACTACGTAAACTTTAAGATACGATATCTCGAAAACTAAGGGAGCTATCAAAAAATTTTATTCTTCACTTTCCATTTGTTTCGTCAAGTTACAACAGTAGTCATCAATATATTTAGCTATAGCGGAAATTTTCTTCTGGTCCATACCATATTTCAACCTAACTACGTAAACTTTAAGATACGCTATTTCGAAAACTATGCGAGATATCAAAAAATTTTATTCCTTACTTTTAATTTGTGTCGTCGAGTTACATCAGAAGTCATCATCATATTTAGCTGTACTCAAAATTTTCTTATCGTCCAGAGAGAGATTGTTTATTTGTAAAAGTTAATGTGGACAGTATTTTTCGCTTTGTTTTAAAGCACTTATATGAAAAATTCCATCGAATTCGGATAAAAATTTTGGATTTCTATCAAGACTAAGGTCTTCTCCATTAAAAAATACATACATTTGCAAACTTTCATGGTGATTGGTCAAACGGTGTCGACTGTAGCTTTGTGTAAAGAACATTTGGGAGGACGCAGGTTCGAATCCTCGTCCGGCCTTCCAGTTTTAAGTTTTCCACAGTTTTCAGTATTCACTCCAGGTTATTGTCGGGATGATTCCTTCAAAAGGCAAAGTCCGAATTCCTTCCCACTCCTTTCCCACAACCCTTCCGTGGCTCTAGTGACAACGACGTCGACGAAGCGTAAAGCCAGAAAAAATATCTTTGCCCCGCTGTGGTGACTTTTTTCCGCTAAGTAGTAGTTTTATTTTTGAAAGGCATTCTGACCGGCCATGTAGCCGAAGGTATAATTCGTTGTGGCTGGCAACTACTTTAAATGTGATTTGTGTCTTTCCTTTTCAGAATTACTGTGGACATATTTTGGTGGGTTATTGCATTTCAAATAGTATGAATATGTTTCACGTCGGAAAATAATTAGGTTTATTCTTATACAAAATTGATTTATAATTTTACATAGACCGAAATATTCTCGTCTCAATTCGCTAATTACAGAAGTAATTAGTTTTATAAATATTCTGTTCTGATGACAGTGGGAGAAGCCATATATTGTTCATTTTCCGCGGCGGCCAGTCGTGAGGCATCCTTCAAAGTAAAGAACGGATTTTAATAAAAATAGACGCCCATTGTCAAACACTACAGTGCATATAGGAGAACGGAATGATAGTATGTAGCAAATTAAGTTTCGTGTGAAGTGTCGAGCTAGGGAGATTATATATATCGTGTTAGCCAACTCTAAAAACCAGGAGAATGCAGCAGCATTGTGAGAAGTTGCTTATTTACACGTTACCTCTGGCCACAGAAAAGGAATTAAATTATGTCTGCGAATAAGGGATTTGCTGACTATAATGCTACACAAAACTTACATTATTTTTTTGTGTCGTACATAATACATTTTTTTAAATGTTACCGAGCGTGGCGGGTGAGCGATAAAGCTCTGGCTTCGCATTCCGGAGGACGCGGGTTCGAATCCCCGTCCATCTGTCCATAATACTGATCGCCTTCACAGTAACAGACATTCGTTGTGTTTACGCAATGGCCGTGTAGATATCTATGATTGGAAAAGATAAAATGTGCCGGGATCATATCAGGCAGTTTAAATAAATTCTCTGAATTTTCTTTAACTCACCAATTTTGTTAAACAAATTCACAATCTGGAACTGTGTGTGCTATTAGACTGATTTGCAATAGCGCTAGTCTGACGAAATATCTTAAGTACTGCAAAACGAAATATTCAAAATGCCGCGATACAAAAATCTGTTCTCTCCACGCACTAAATACATTTATTTCCTTACTTACGGAAATTAATAAAACTAGTCAGCTGTTGTTCCGAGATCCGCCACGCAGTCAACAATCAAACGCGACTCAATTGTTTGACCGTTACTAACCGTCGCCGGCTCTCCTTACGCCATTTATTATTTAAAACCAGGCCGTGTCTATAAGTGAGATGCAGAATTAAAAAGACAGTGGGCGATTTCCTTCCCGTTCCTTTAATCCACCCTGCCAAACTGTACGCGGTATTTCACTGCAATTTAGCTGTATGGAACTATTTATCAAACAATCGACTTATACTGTAACACAGGTTGCTGTGAGTTACTACCCATCTCAAAAACGTTACGCAAACTGTCTTTTCCAAAACTATCGAATGTACCAACTTGCGCCTATTGGAAAGAAGGATTTGTTTATTTTCGCTGTAATTATTCTGGGTATTTAGTGCCCTGTCTGTAATGAAGCTGCCGTTCTTTAGCACACGCTCCACTGTAATAAATTAAATTATTGAAGAAACTATGCGCCAGGTATACGGTATTTTCTGTAATCACTTGAAATGAGTAACAGTTCGGTTAAGGCGGGCAATAATTATGAACATGGGATTTTAATTGATAGATCATCTTTAGATTTAGACTTAACTAACCCAGAAATATAGCAGTCACTTTATATTATGTGCTAGTATGGTAAATAACGGCATATAGATATAAGGAATAAATTTCTTCCACACCACAATAGTCACAAATTAACTTTTTTTTTTTCACTAGCCGGTGTGCGTTTTGTATCATGCCGGTATTGTTTTAAATCGTGGGACCTGCATTGTCGACCTAGCAATTTAATTTACACGGTATAAAGAGTGACGGTATTTTTCTTAAGGTATTACTGTACGATGATAAAAATCTCTCTCTGTGAGCAAAATCCTTTTTTTCCCTTATAAACTAGCTGTCTGTGGGATACGTGTACTAGCGCTGAATTATTGTTCGCATTTGATAAACAGCTATTTTACGTAAAACAACGGCTACTATCTTTGCTGCATTTTACACTGGCACACGTTTCCAAATCTGTCTTTGTCTGCAAATTACTAACTTCGTCAGAAATCTAAACGGAATCCGTTGTGCGTTTTGTATCATGCCGGTATTGTTTTAAATCGTGGGACCTGCATTGTCGATCAAGCTAATTTACTCACCACGGTATCAAGAGTGACGGTATTTTTCTTAAGGTATTACTGTACGATGATAATTTCACTCTGAGCAAAATCCTTTTTTTTTTTTTCCTCATAAACTACCTGTCTGTGGGATACGTGCGCTAGCGCTGAATTATTGTTCGCATTTGACAAACAGCTGTTTTTCGTAAAACAACAGCTAGTACCTTTGCTGTGTTTCGTTTCTAAATCTGTCTTTGTCTGAAAATTACTAACTTCATCAGAAATCTAAACAGAGTCCGACGCCCAGGCTACGGTTCACAGAATTCTAAGAGAATTGGTTTGCTGCCCGGCTTCTAGTAAAACTGGTGAAAACAAAATTCAGTACACTACAATATTCTGCTCAATGTATTGCAAAGATTATTCAGATGTTGTAAATGATCTCGATTTCAAACCAAGCTCTACACCCGTAATTTTAATAATGCACCCACTGTAGATAATTATAGGTCTCTCACTATATCTTCTGGCATTTAATATGTTCGGCAGTAAATTGTGTACAAGAATTTGTTAAGATTAATAAACAGAACAGAAATAGTATCAAATGACGGCATCTCATTATCAGCCACAGCTCACGCAATGGGGAAAGAAATACTACGACATATTAGGGGCAGTCTCATTATTTCATTAATTTAATTATTTTGCGGTAACTTGTTGCTGAATGTGAGATCGTTAGCAAAACTTTATTTCCCGTTGGCAAAGAACGAATGTTATTCCTGCATATAATAAAATTTGACGCTTTTAAAAAATGACTTAGTATAAAGAAGAAATGTAGCACTATCAGTGTTATGAAAAATACGTGGACGATTCATGTTTACCCACAGCATGTTTACGGGCAGCGAACTAGGCGAACGGTATTTGTCGTATTAAAATGTAATTATTAATCAAACGAGACCCGCGCTACGAATTAAGTATGGACCGATAATACTTGAAGGATCAGACCAAAAAATGTTAGTGAATTTTTACGGGAATTTGTTTAACAAATTCGACAAAATGTGTTGCCTAATGTAAAATTCAGAGATATTATTTATACCGACGTTACGCGTTAAAGTATATCTGTGACTGAGGCACTGAAGACTAGAGTTTGAACCACGGAGCTGTCGGCAATAACAACTTTGAAATCAAGTTTAATAATACGTCGGAATAACAGAAACATCTTGCGGCACTTACTATAAATCGCGCGTCAAATACTAGGAGACATTTCGTTTCTGTGGATATTTTACGCACGTCTCAATCGCATAAAAATCTACTAAGCGTTATATTATTTACATTATTTGCAACAAATGGCAAATTCCCTCTTTGGTAGCATTTCACATGGACGCTATTATTATTAATACTTTTTGGCTTATAGCTTTCTGTACGTCGATGTCGTGGTCAATAGAGGCGGGAGAGTACTGGGGAAAAATATCGGGAATGAATTCAGTCAGGAAGAATCTCGGCATTCACCTGGAGTGATTTGTGGAAACTATTTAAAACGAAAATCTGGATACCTGGACGGGGATTTGAATCCGCGTCCTCCAGAATGCGAGGCCAGAGCTTTACCGCTCACCCACCCCCCTCGGTCATTCACCCTTCCCTGTGTAGACTGTATTAACAGCTGGTATGGTGCAGTCATCAGTTTATCTGTTATATTCTGAGACCATAACGTTTTTATGCGTTAAGAGAGACACTAAAATATCTGTAAATGTGAACAGTTTTGTGTCACTACTTAATACTGCTGTTCTGTGGAGGACACGGATATAATTCGTACAAGATTTGTCAATTCCTGCTCTGACAACCGAATGCGTATGATAACTAAATGTGAATCGTGACTTTTGTTTTTGGGAATTACTACTGACATTTTATATTATTTAAAATTTATTATATTTAAAATTGATGGCATATCTATGTTTCTCATTGGAAAATAATTACGTTTATACTTCTATACAATTGGTTTCTAATTTGATTAAGATCGAAAAATATCTCAGTTCGGGAAATTAATCCTACAGAAAAATTATTCTCGTCATTTAACAACAATGGACGTCGTTCAATGCCAAACAGTATTGTTGGTTTTTTAAAAGTCCATATAGAAGAATAACGTTGAAAACATGAAGCTGTGCCGCAAATGAAGAATCCCCTTAAAACATGTGAAGCATTGAGAGAGAGATTACACAATTATTACTTGCTTGTGAATTTCCTTAAAAAATCTGGAGAGTACGCGAACATTTTGCGACGTTTTTTTATACAGCCATTACGTCAGGTCACTAATACTAATTACTATTTGAAGGGACATTTGTTAACAAGAGCTTCATTAATTTTGAGCACTGAGAGAGTTGAAAATTTGAAAACAGTGCCATTCGCGTCGGTTTAAAACAGTCATTTATTTGACACTGGAATACTAGACACAGGTTACGGTATTTTAAAAAATCGTATAGAGTGTGGTGGGTGAGCGGTAACGCTATTGCCTCGGAAGGACGCGGGTTCGAATCCTCGTGCATCCATCCTGTTTGGTTATCCATGGTTTCATCAAATCACATCAGGCGAATGCAGGGATAAGCGGTTGATCTAAAGCGATCTATTACCACACAGACAACAACTTCGTCATAAGTACACAACTGTAATACGGCACACGCCTCCGTTTTGAATAATTTTGCTAAATTGCTATATACCAAAAATATAAAGACATCGGTGTTTTAAACATAGACTGTGATACTATGTATTTCAGATTTAGAACCGATCATTTTAGTGCCCTGTGGTGGGGTGTGGGGAGGACATATCAACAATGACAGCAGCTGAGTTGTGGAACTTATTGTTTCCTTCCATTTTAGTAAGTGCCTTACTATTTTGATAACATGTATAGAAATTAACAAGGCGGAAATTCTGCGGTTTCCACAGGTCAGCGATAAACAATTGAGTGAATTGAGGAAAGTATTGAAAACCGAAATGTGGACGGGGATTTGAAGCCACGTCCTCCCGAATACGAGGCCACAGCGTTACCGCTCACCCACTACCCTGTCAATTTCTATACAGATTGCGAAAAACTTGTTTGTATGGTGAATTCATTAATTTATCTGTTATATTCTGCGGTATCTATGCGGCCATTTCCTGAACACAGCGTTTTATGCGTTTAGAGAGACAGTAGAAAAATCTGTTAGCGTGGGAACGAACAGTTTCGTATCCTTATTTAATAATGCTGTTCTGTTAAGGTGGCCGCATTCAGACTTTTTCGCACGGAGTACACTGGTCCCCCGCAAGAGGACTCTGCCTGCTCGCCAGTTCTGTTCGTAGTTCCACCACCCGCCGACAGATCGCAGCGCTGTCACTACGTAAAAAAACTGGGAGATGTAGGCTCCCTGACTTCTGTGAGCTCTCCAGAGGTATTACTGTATTTCTATTCTAGTACTTGTATCCATGATTAGGTAGGTTATATATATTAAAAATAAATTCTTGCCAAGAAACGATCCTCATCTCACTGCGTTAAAAAAAAAAAAAAAAAAAATGTTTTCACCCTTTATACCCCCGGAGAGTAAATTACTGCACAAGGAACAGATTCGATAGACACTTTGGACGACAATACAGGATCAAACAATGTGGGACTTTATACGCTGCTGTACGGTAAGCTGGCTATCCTTGTGAATTTCCACTTCCGATATTCGTTCTGAATGAAACAACAAGGGAGATATTACCGGAGATTTGGTTTTGAAAGCATCTGAAATTAATAATCGACGCAGTAAATAAATTAGGAATAAACAGAAGCGAGATCTATTATTATTGTTAGCAGAAAGCTTACAAATTTATCAAATTTTGAAACGAGTAAAATAATTATATGGTGAAATTTATGTATTCTTTTATTTTTTCCATTTTTATTTTTTGAGCACTGAGATAGTTGAAAATTGGAACCACGGAACAGCCGGCTGCAACAGTGCCATACGCGTCGGTTTAAAAGAGTTATTTATTTGACATGAGAATACTAGAAACAAGTTACGGTATTTTGAAAAAATTTCGTGGTAGTCATGCAGAGTGTGGTGGGTGAGCGGTAAAACTCTGGCCTCGCATTCGGGAGGACGCTGGTTCGAACCCTCGCGCGTCCATCATAATGTAAGTAAAGAAATAAAAGCGAAAAGGTGATTCAAGGCAGGTAGTTGCATTTCAAGCGAAACTACGTATTATATTCGCGACTGAAATGTTTTGTATTAACGTACGTATTTGTTCTTTAAACGACATGTGTCGGAAATTCAATACAACAAACTGTTTCCCGTCGTTTTAAAGAAAGCAGTGGATTTCGTCAGTGGGGGCGCGACGCCGCCTCGGGGGCGGTTTCATTGTTGGGAGCGCTAGCGTGCAGTAATTCGGAAGGGAACTATATTCACGTCCAGCCTGCACAGTGCAAAGCGCGGAACTCAGTTCTGGTGTCTTTAATAAAATTAATTTCCTTTGTGATTGCCTAGATGAATTACTTGAGGGAGGAGTTCTCCGATATAACAGTTAGACTTTGAACGTGTTTGCATTCATTAATAAAGTAAGGCCTCGCGTTTGCGAGGACGCGGGTTCGAATCCCCGTCCAACCATCCAGATTTAAGTTTTCCATGGTTTACAGAATTAACTCCTGGTTAATGCCGGGATGTTTACTTCAAAAAGCAAAGGCCGAATTCCTTCCCGTTACTTCCCCTCAGTCGTTTCGTGGCTCTAATGACATCGAAGTCGACGACGCATAAAGCCAAAATATATTTATCTTTGCCTCGCTGTGGTAATTGTGTGAATTGCGTCTGTTTATTTCAAAATTACTATGGACATATTTTGGCGGATTATTGCGTGTAAAACGTCACAGAAGAATTAGCTTTGTTCTTACATGCAATTGTTTTATAATTTTGCAAACATCTAATTATTCTCATCTCAATTCGTTTATTATAGTAGTAATTGTAACTAATTCTTTTTATATAATTACTGTAGTGACGATAATGAAAAAAGTACATTTCATAACAGTCTTTATTTTCGGCTGCGGTCAGTAGCGAGAGAACCTTCAGTGACAACAGCCGATTTGAATAACAATGGGCGCCCACTGTCAAACAATACTGTTCCTTTAGAAAGTGCATATTGGAGAATAGAATGATACTATATAGCAAATTTAGTATCCTGCGACAACAGGTGAAGCGTCTAGCGGTGGGGGGATTACTTAATTATTACTTGGATGCAAATTTCCTTAACCACTTCAAAAAGCAAAGAGAGTGCAGCAACATTCTGAGACGTTACCTCTGGTCACAGAAACTAATTACGAGTTGAAGAATGTCTGCGAATAAGACTAGAAGGTTGGATATAACGTATTTTTGAAAAAAATATTTCCTGTAAATCGTGCCGAGCGTGGCGGGTGAGCGGTAAAGCTTTGGCTTCGCATTCCGGAGGACGCGGGTTCGAATACCCGTCCAGCTGTCCAGATTGGGGTTTTCCATGGTTTCTTCAAATCACCCCAGGCGAATGCAGGGATAGGTGGGTGATGTGAAGCGATCTATTACCACGTAGTCAACAACTCTACTAAACAATTTCCAGCACGTTTTAATTTACTTGTTGTATCAGTGTTTCGTCGTAAGTACAGAGCTGTACACACATCCAACCTTACAGTATGGCATGCAGCCGGCGTTTGAATAATTTCGATAAAATTACATTGTACCTAAAATATGACGACAACCGTGTGGGGATGTGTTTTAAATATATTCTGATGCCATGTTTTCGTTTTTTGTTTCAGACTTAGGACTGGCCATTTTAGTGCGTGACCTTACCGCCAGAGGGGAGCGGCCAACAACAATGGCGACAGCTGTGTGGTGGAACATATTGTTTCCTCTCTTTTACTTCATTGTAGTAAGTAAATCTGTTTCCTTCGGATTACTATTCCGGTTAGAAATTTACAGAGCTAGAAATTATGGCGTTTTCACAGCGAATTTTTGTGATTTTATTTTTCTTCTTTGGATCAATAATAAAATTAACGGGCTGGGGCATGGTTACTTTTTTTTTGATCGTGAAAATATGCGGAGTCGTTTATAATAAACTATAGAATAGAAACTATTCGAAATTATACAAACCAACCAGCGCATCGTAATAACAATATTGCTGCGAAACAATGTATTGTCCGCATGGACTCTATATTGAAATTTCAGTTTTAATTTTATTTTCACGTAAATCTCCTTACTGTCGATGCTTGAGGGAATATTAAACTTAGTTACACATTACCGCTATGATATTAGGTATATAGTAAGTATTTTACGTGTAAGTCCTGACAGTGGGTTTTTCTTTTTTTCAGCTGACAGACGCCTCGTGGAGCCGGCGCTGTATCAGACTGATGACGTTATTTCAATTATTATCTTTTGGCTTATCTCCACAGTTGACGTGTCCAATATCATGCTGTATGATTAACTTGATGAATAAAATATTATTCTGTACCACTCAACTAAAATGTTAACTAGTTATTTCAGAAAAAAAACCCTTACTGTACAGAAATTCACATTCGTTTATTTTTTATCGTTATGAATAATTTCAAGTATTCGCAGATAATGATTTACATTTTCTAGTTTTCCATAGAATTACTAAGTGATAGCTTTAGAGTACATTTATCTGTTATCGGGAACAGCCCAATTTCTGGAGCAATGTACTAAGACTGATTATTAATATGTTGGGCAGTTTTTAGCTGCACAGACTTTACTCGTGATTTTACCAGTATGGTTCCCAGTGTGGTACAGGACTCATTTCGCCTAACCACATAGCTTAACCATCGTCTGGAATTTATAAAGAATTCAACCAAGTAATGCACAGAAGTTTAACTACTTTCATAAATGAAAAATCAATCTGCATGGAAAGGGATATTCTTTAGTATTTTATAAGGAGTTTTCTTTGGTAAACTATACACTGGAAAAAGTGTCAAGCCAACTCAACGTTGTACTGTAGATAACAAACAGTAAGTTAAATTTGAGTAAGTAGTGTAAATTGGTAAAATGAAATCAAGGTTCAAATAGGGTAACTTAGTCATATAGGATTCGTATTTTTTAGGTAAGGATGATAAATAACAATACTGATAATTTGATTTAATATAAACTGTCATTGCTTATTCAGCTCTCAATGCAATTAAACAATACTCTAGCAAGCTGAATCGTCCATCAATTACATCAAACATTGGATTAGAAACCTACACTTTTGGAATGGTATCACGTATTTAGTGGGTGATTTTTCAATATATATAAATGTGTGTAAATGTCTTAACAGAGTTTGTGTGGTGGATTTTTTTTTTTTTTGAAACAAAGTGACACACTCTTCTCATGATCACTTACAAGATAATTTATGGTGAAGATTGCCTTAGGGACTTTTAGAATTACTTGCAAGTGAGAGAAGGACAGCTCTACCATAAACGCTGCAGTTTGATATTTACTCTCGTCGAGACAAATAGAAAGTAATATATATATTTTTTGATATCTCGCTTCGTTATTGAATATTAAAAATTAGTTTTCTTCTGGTCCAGGCCGCATTTAACCCTAACCACAACCGCCTAACTACCTCGAATTTGAGATACAATAGCTAGAAAACCTAGCGAGATATGAAAAAAAATTTTTTTCAATTTGTTTAGTTATATAAGCGTCCATACTCACATGGTGGTGAATGGTTATCACGGAATCCCCGAGAGAAGTGATAAATGCATACAACGAGCATTTCTCCGATGTCGTCCTTTGACCACTGCTGCTACAGTGAATTCGTCGAACAGTAAGTGACCAGTTATAACAAGGTTAAGGGGGCTTCAGGGGGCTATTACATCGTTTTACTTACAAGATCAGTGAAATATTGGAAGAAGCGGTAACTTTTTGGTAAACTGTACGCCTGATAAACTGGCAGTAATATGATGTGTTATGTTAGGTAAAAGTGATGGGTTAAATTGGGTAAAAAAAGATGGGGCAGACTAGAATAAAAAATGGGCTAACGTAGATTAAAACTATAGGTTAGTGTTGGTTAAAATAGATGGGTTATATTAATATGATGCGTTGGTTTCGGTTAGATGAGATGGGTTGGTTTCGGTTAAATTGATGTATCAGTGTGAAGAAAAATGACAGTAGATTATGCCTAAAACACACTTTCATGACAGTAGATTATGCCTAAAACACACTTTCATGACAGTAGATTATGCCTAAAACACACTTTCATGACAGTAGATTATGCCTAAAACACACTTTCATGACAGTAGATTATGCCTAAAACACACTTTCATGACAGTAGATTATGCCTAAAACACACTTTCATGACAGTAGATTATGCCTAAAACACACTTTCATGACAGTAGATTATGCCTAAAACACACTTTCATGACAGTAGATTATGCCTAAAACACACTTTCATGACAGTAGATTATGCCTAAAACACACTTTCATGACAGTAGATTATGCCTAAAACACACTTTCATGACAGTAGATTATGCCTAAAACACACTTTCATGACAGTAGATTATGCCTAAAACACACTTTCATGACAGTAGATTATGCCTAAAACACACTTTCATGACAGTAGATTATGCCTAAAACACACTTTCATGACAGTAGATTATGCCTAAAACACACTTTCATGACAGTAGATTATGCCTAAAACACACTTTCATGACAGTAGATTATGCCTAAAACACACTTTCATGACAGTAGATTATGCCTAAAACACACTTTCATGACAGTAGATTATGCCTAAAACACACTTTCATGACAGTAGATTATGCCTAAAACACACTTTCATGACAGTAGATTATGCCTAAAACACACTTTCATGACAGTAGATTATGCCTAAAACACACTTTCATGACAGTAGATTATGCCTAAAACACACTTTCATGACAGTAGATTATGCCTAAAACACACTTTCATGACAGTAGATTATGCCTAAAACACACTTTCATGACAGTAGATTATGCCTAAAACACACTTTCATGACAGTAGATTATGCCTAAAACACACTTTCATGACAGTAGATTATGCCTAAAACACACTTTCATGACAGTAGATTATGCCTAAAACACACTTTCATGACAGTAGATTATGCCTAAAACACACTTTCATGACAGTAGATTATGCCTAAAACACACTTTCATGACAGTAGATTATGCCTAAAACACACTTTCATGACAGTAGATTATGCCTAAAACACACTTTCATGACAGTAGATTATGCCTAAAACACACTTTCATGACAGTAGATTATGCCTAAAACACATTTCATGACAGTAGATTATGCCTAAAACACACTTTCATGACAGTAGATTATGCCTAAAACACACTTTCATGACAGTAGATTATGCCTAAAACACACTTTCATGACAGTAGATTATGCCTAAAACACACTTTCATGACAGTAGATTATGCCTAAAACACACTTTCATGACAGTAGATTATGCCTAAAACACACTTTCATGACAGTAGATTATGCCTAAAACACACTTTCATGACAGTAGATTATGCCTAAAACACACTTTCATGACAGTAGATTATGCCTAAAACACACTTTCATGACAGTAGATTATGCCTAAAACACACTTTCATGACAGTAGATTATGCCAAAAACACACTTTCATGACAGTAGATTATGCCTAAAACACACTTTCATGACAGTAGATTATGCCTAAAACACACTTTCATGACAGTAGATTATGCCTAAAACACACTTTCATGACAGTAGATTATGCCTAAAAACACACTTTCATGACAGTAGATTATGCCTAAAACACACTTTCATGACAGTAGATTATGCCAAAAACACACTTTCATGACAGTAGATTATGCCTAAAACACACTTTCATGACAGTAGATTATGCCTAAAACACACTTTCATGACAGTAGATTATGCCTAAAACACACTTTCATGACAGTAGATTATGCCTAAAACACACTTTCATGACAGTAGATTATGCCTAAAACACACTTTCATGACAGTAGATTATGCCTAAAACACACTTTCATGACAGTAGATTATTCCTAAAACACATTTTCATGACAGTAGATTATGCCAAAACACACTTTCATGACAGTAGATTATGCCTAAAACACACTTTCATGACAGTAGATTATGCCTAAAACACACTTTCATGACAGTAGATTATGCCTAAAATACACTTTCATGACAGTAGATTATGCCAAAAACACACTTTCATGACAGTAGATTATGCCTACAACACACTTTCATGACAGTAGATTATGCCTAAAAACACACTTTCATGACAGTAGATTATGCCTAAAACACACTTT